>JAQQSO010004048.1:0-13087 GCA_028658305.1 Pachyuromys duprasi | reverse complement strand
ATGCGGGAGGGATGGGGAGAGTGGGAGGGAATGAGGGAGGGGGCTACGCCTGGGATGCAAAGTACCTAACCTGTGATTGATATAAAAATAAATAAATTACTTAAAAAAAAAGAATTGAACTTAGTGCTTTGCACAGGCTAGGCATAATTTTTAATTATGAGACAAAGTTTCACTAAGTTTCCCAGGCTGTCCTTCAACACACTCTGTAGTCGAGAAAGTCCTTCAACTTGTGATATTTCTTCATGAGCCTCAGACCATGGTTTCAGTAAGTAACTAAATAGAGCCAATTTTGTTTTTAACAGAATCTCAAATGTTTGATTTTACCCATAAAGACTCCAGAGCTAGATGCTGAGGTGAAAGCCTACAACCCCAGAGAGGCAGAGAAAGAACCCAGCTGAACTTCTTCCTCACCTGATGTCCCAAAAGGAAAATAGAAAGCCTCCTTTCCCACAGTCTCAAAAAGCCCTGAAAACTGAATGTCCCTCCCTTAGATTTCCCTTTTGTCTATCTGTCTTCTTGACTTCCTCTTACTCTCTATGGTTTTTTTCCTACGTTCACTCCATGTCAACCTCTTGCTTGCCCCACCTCTTGACCCACAGTTGACTTTGTTTAATCCTGTTTACAATATTCACCAGAAAGCTCTTGGATTAAAGGTGTGTGCTAGGGTTGAGCCACACCATAACTACAAATATGCTTTTGCAGTAAGCCACACAGTCTTGGGGTTTACAGTGTGGTCCAATATCCTGCAATAGTCTAACATGTTAAATTGTCATATTAATTAATACTAGTGGATTAATATACTTCATATCATTTTCTGCATCACTCAATAAATATTTGTTGACTGAATGAGATCAAAAGCCACTTCTAAACTCTATAACACTTCTAAAGTGTGCTTCATTTTTATGAAATAGTCACAGTGTTTCCCACTTCAATGTTTCACAATGAAGTTGTTTGTGGTTGGTCCTAATACCTACAGTTTAGTACATTTTCCAGTGCATTTTGTACCCACTCTTTTGTGTAATGTCTATATCAATATTTCAAACACTAATGTTTTCACACTTTAACAGTACAGAAATTTGTGATGATGAAGTGACTAGCCAAGGATCAGTGATAGCTCAGACCTGGCATTTAGATTTTAAGACTTATTAATTTGTCAAATATGGCATTTTAATGTAACCTTACAAAAGTATGCATGAATACATGTAGCTTTTTTAGTCTCTAGTCATCATTTTTATTTTTATATTAATTACAGTTTATTAACTTTGTATCCCAGTTGTAGCCCCCTCTCTCATCCCTTTCCAATCCCACTCTCCCTCCCTCATCTCCTCCCATGCTCTTCTCTAATTCCACAGATAAGGGAAGTCATCCTCCCCTTTCATCTGACCCTAGCTTATCTGGTCTCATCAGAACTGGCTTCATTGTCCTCCTCTGTGGCCTGGTAAGGCTGCTCTCCCATCAGGGGGAGATAGTCAAGAGCTAGCCACTGAGTTCTACATGTAGCTTTAAGAGGCTTTTTTGCTTGAAGTTTTCTTTGGTGCAGTTATTATTTTTGTTTATTGTTTGACAATTTCACACACACATGCATGTATAATCTCCTTCTGGGTCTCCTTTTCTTCTCAATGCATGTCCTTTTGACTTTCATATATTTCTTTTTTGTGACCCAGTTAATTTAGGGAATCTTGAATGAACGTGAGGATAGGGTTATTTACCAGTAGTCACACCATTGAAAATAAATGACCTTCCCAACCCCAACAGATATTAACTGCTCCTGGGCCTCATGAGCTCCTCCTGCATCCATGCTGGAATGGTGAAGGTGTTTTGTCTTATACAAAACTTGTGCAGGTAGTCACAACTGCTGATAGTTCATGAATGTAATGGCCATGTCATATCTAGAGGACATCATTTCATAGCACTCATCACTGTCCTCCAGTTCAACATTCTTTCTATTACCTTTTCTATGTTCCCTAAGCCTTGGAGGGATGACATTGTTTAGGACTAAGTGCTCAACAGTTACCTACTATCAGCACTTTGACCAGTTACGAGTCTCTGCATTAACTGCTGCCAGCTGTACAAAAAATTTTCTCTGATGGGACTAAAAGCAACATCAGTTTATGAGTATAAATAAGCATATTTAGGAAGCAGTTTTACTTACATGTCAATTTATTAGAACAACAGTACTATGTTCCACCATAGGGCTTGTGACCTCTAACTGACGGCACTTCATCAGTTGTGTATTATAAGACATGCATTCCCTCTTGTGGAAGGGGTTCAATGTAAAGGCAGTTGGCTTTCTCCATAACAGTCATCCCCCTGTTGTACCAGTAGGCTCACTTTGCCTTTCAGATCAGTATTGTAGCATGCAGGATTCACTGTTTGTTAGGAATGTTGAGAAATTCTCCCTCAGCCTCCCCCCCCCCACCCCCTGTGGCCTCTGTACCTCCTTTGGGCTCTATGGAAGCTAGCCTAAAGGGAAGAAGCTTAATTCCTGCTTAATTTCTCAATGTCATACAAATAAAGGATGTAGAGACTTCAATAGTGAGATCTTACAATCTAGTTCCTATGGGCAACCAAAAGCAATAGCAATAGCCTATGTTGTTTGGGGAGCCCTTGTGATCTACTTGACCAACAAGTCATAGGGTGGTATCACACACTTAGCACTGGGATCTTTCATTAATAACCTATGGCTTTTGAGAGCAGCACTATCCAGAGTACTGTTGCAGGACATCTGATCATACTGTGAAAAAGAGAGAGTTAGTAAGACCTGGAGAGGACAGGAGCTCCACAAGGACCAAATATATCTGGACACAGGGGCTTGTCTGAGACTGATTCTCCAACCAGAGGCCATGCATGGATATAACCTAGAACCCCTGCTCGGACGTAGCCCATGGCATTTCAGTATCCACGTGGGTTCTACCCTAGTAAGGGGAACAGGGAATGTCTCTGTCATGAACTCTGTGGCTAGCTCTTTGACCTCCCCATCCCCCGTGGGAGGAGCAGCCTAGCTAGGACACAGAGGACATTGTAGCCAGAAGCTAGGGTCAAAAGGAAAGGGAGGAGGACACCCCCTATCATTGGACTTAGAGAGGGGGAGGGAGGGTGGGATGGTAGGGAATGAGAGAGGGGGCTACAGCTGTGATACAAAGTAAATAAACTGTAATTAATATAAAAAATAAAAATTTAATTTAAAATATTTTTAAATGTATTAAGTGTTATGAGAAACGTGTCAAGAATAAAGTTAGGTGAGTCCAGGACCTAGGGAAACTTCTCCAAATATGGGAGAGAAGGAGCTATCCTTTAGGGAATATGGCTTGGTGGCTAGGACTAAAAAAATCATAGTGAGTAGGATATGGGCTAAAAGTTGTTAGCCAATAAAGACGACATAATTGATCATTTTTGAGAATAAGATAAATCGTGCTGTATGTCCTGAAAACAATGAGTTCAGTGTGGCTGACCTTCTGGGTATAAGAGGATTGTATTAGAAGAAGGTTAAAAGTAGCCCCTTTTTCAAATATTTGTGTGTGTGTGTGTGTGTGTTTGTGTGTGAAGATACACAGATGTCATGACACATGTGAAGGACAGAAGACAACTACCAGGAGTCAGTTATTTATTGTCACCTTATGGGATCTGGAGACTGAATTCAAGTAGTTAGATCAGTGAGCAAGCAATCGATAATTTAAGCTATCTTGTTAACCCAAGACTAGCTTCCTAAGAGAACTAATGTCACCGTGACCACCTAAAACATGAGCTCACAAGGTGAATAGGGAAAAATATGAATTCTCCAAGCATAATCAAACTTCCCTGTTCTGGTTCTAGACCTTCTAAAGATATGTTTCCGTGATGTCTTTAGGAAATACAAGAGCCCTATGGATTTCTTTATACTTCTATTCAAGTCTATTTATTCAAGTCACATGTATAAATAGTTTATAAATAAAAAGTCTTCACACTTTACTGTAACAACAGACTAAGGTCTGGTCTAGTAGTTTAGTGTTTCTCTGGCTGGTGAGGACAAGATTTCTAATAAATACTCCCCCACCACCACCACCACCACACACACATACGCACACCTGGGGCTTTCTTATCTTTCCCAGCCTTTTGTCCTTGGGGCGCATTCAGCTGAAGCCCTAATTAAATTTCTTGTTTAGTAGGGACTCATGATACCGGAGATTTCCATTTCATGACTTTCTTTTTTGGCACTTATAACTAATTGGCAAAGCCATTTATCTTCAGTGACCCTACTTTCTTTTAGTGAGAGATAAAGGTTGATTTATAAGTGATCTTATGCCTGAAAACAAATCCTCTGGCTGATGCTCATTCTGGGACCCCAAGAAGACAATGGAGAATTAAAAGACATTGTCATCAAGGAGATTATACTCAAGCTAGGAAATAAAATTAATCTTAACACTCAAAGTAGAAAAGAGCATTAAAAATTCATCCAAGAAATATTGTGGAGGGTGTGATTAAGGGCAAATAAATAACCCATGCTATTGTACTCCAGTTCAATCAGGATCAGTCTAAACAACTACGGTTGTCAAAGAGAGTGCCTTTGACAAGGTGATGCTTAGGCTGTCCTTGAAATCGTGTGGGTGTGTGCTGTGTTGGTTTTGTTGTTATAAAATTCTGGATTTCAAGAGCTTTGAGGATCCTGAGAATCTCAGTGTGTTTGCTTTTGTAGAGATAAGGAGACTGAAGTCTCCAAAAAGAAAGCTCAGTAAGAGATGTTAGTACTAGGTTCAAGATGTTCTGGTTCCCAGTCCATTAGTCTCTTGTAGAGGAATTTTAATCCAGCAACATGGCTGCTCTGACAAGGGATCACATACAAAGACCTTCTAGGTTTATGTGATCCAGCTGGAATGTAGGAAAGCCCTGCATTCTAGTATGACCTAGCTGAAATACAAACACGACCTTAGCACACATCTTTAATGCCAAACAACGTAGGTATGTTTTAGTTTATAGAATGAAGCAGCCATGTTTGAATGTAATGTCTAATGAGAGGCAGACAAAGTGATGAATCAGAGAAGATGTGACAGAATTATTCAAGTTGGGATACAGCCAACCCTCATGAGAACAGACAGGAAAAACAGTTTACTTAAGAACAGTGTAGAGAGAAAAAGTGACTAAATGTGGTGGCAGTTCAGTTGGTGGCAGTTCAGTTTGTGGAGTTCAGAGACAGTTTTCACCAGGACAGTTTTATGAGACAGGATGCAGAGGGAACAAGCTAGAGACAGTTGAAGACAGAACAAGCCAAAGAATGAGAAAGAGCCAGAAGATCAGAACAGATTACTAGAGTTAGTTTGAATCCAAGCAGAGAAATTCAGTCAGTTAGTTTGAACAAGCTGAGTTGAAGGAGCCAGTAAGAGTTCAGAAAGAACTAAAAAGGATGATCTTATTCAGCAGCAAGTCTCCGAGATGACAATTACATCAGAAGAGTAAAAGTTACTTTTATGCTTTCCACCAGGAGCTTAGAAAGGAATGATAGGCTATTAGGAAAAATAAAAGGCAAAAAAAGCCAAAAAGGAAAGGCCTAGAAATTTGATGGCCTAAAGCAGCAGTTCTCAACCTATGGGTCATGATGCCCTGAGTGTGTGTGTATGTGTTTATGTGTATGTGTGTATGTGTGTATAACAACCCTTTCATTAGGGTCACATATCAGATATCCTGAATATTAAATATCTACATTAAAGTTCATAACAGTAGCAAAATCACAGTTTAAGTAGAAAGGAAAAAATTTTTGGTTTGGGGTTACCACATGAGGCACTATATTAAAAGATTATAGCATTAGGAAAGTTTAGAACCACTGGTCTAAAGGAACTACAGCTTCCCAAGCTATGCCCATCCTTCCATCTCCAAAGACACATACATGCCTTTGAATCACGTCTGGGGAATTCTTTATTCCTCAAGAATAAGCTAATTTAGCAGGAAAAACATAAATACGAATCAAAATTGTAGGTTCAATATCAGGCCATTTAATTTACTTAACAATGGCCCTTTTGTTGAAGAATCGCATCTCTTACATAGCCTGCAATTTCAAAGGCTTTGAGATTGAGAGGTCCTCCTTCTGTCCCCCTCTTTCCCATCACTATAAGGTATACAGGCCCCATCTGAACTACGGTCACTGCCTGGCTACCTCTACTTTGGCCTTTGGTACGCATGTCCATGCAGTAGTTTCCCTCAGTGAACAAGTTGTCACGGATCAACAGGCATTTGGTTCCAGCAAGGGTGATTCCTTGGAGAAACAGCCTTTCTCTATCTTCTCTTTCCAGTAAGGTCTGAATTTCTTCCTGGGTCATCTGAATAAAGTTGCCTTCAGGAGAAGAAGCTAGTAACCAGGGTGGACAGTCAGTGACAACTGCAGCATCACTGCACATCTCAGATTGTAGGATCAATTTGATGCAATCTTCCCAGATGGTCTGGCTGACATCCCCTATGCACTGCATAGGTGAAGTAGGCTGTCTCTAGAAGGTGAATATAGAGTTTGTAGAAATGATTTTCACAGAAAGTTTGTTGATAGTTGTCTCAAGAAGTCTGATCACCTAAGACTGACAGCCCAGTCTGTTTTTTGAGGCTTCTCTGAGTAACAAGTTAGTGGAGGTGTTGGGTGAAGTTGTGCTCCAAGCTGTCTGATGTTAGCTTGGAGGCAGGAGTGAGGTCAGTAGGGCTTTATGACTTGTACAATAGTCATCATCCATTACATCATAAGAAGTCTCTGGCAGTAGCATTCTAGGGTGGTCTCGTTGGTCAGTAAGATAAGGGAATGAAGTGAATGTACTTACTCTCCCAATTATGGGAATAACAACAGCTTTCAATACGTAAGTAGAGCATAAACATATAATAACTGAATTGTAATCTTGAGTGTAAAGCAAGACAGATGAAACATACTATAATAAATAGTGTTTATTTGAGCACTACATACAAAGTGGAAGAGTTTACACGCTTACCAGTTCACATCTTCTATGGGACAACATTCCCTTTTAGCTATTTGGTTTTTTTTTCTAATCTTTAGTTTACCCTTCAATCTACACTAACTTTAAATTTAAATTTAGAATAATTTACTATAATCACTTGTCCAGCTAGTATCAAGCATTTACTATGTGCCAAGTACTTTCCTAATTACTTGGGTAGTAAATTAAATAGACAAACTTCAGGAGCAATATTACTGGCTTTCCAAAAGAGAGAGAAAAGATATCATTGCTTACAGAAAATATTTTATGAACCTAACATTTTCCTCTAAGTTTTCCCATTTATTCCCTGTATTTCCTACTCCCATGAGGGTCCCTTTCTGAATTTTGACTCTCCTATATTCATTGGTAAGACATTATGCTCCAGTATGCCTAAAGGGAACCACTGGAAGGAATCACTAATACTAATGGTGTCAAAAAAAATCTGTGGTAGTTCTGAACATTCAACCAATAAGTACTTATTAATTACTGCATGATAACTACTACAATCAAAGGTCATCCCACACTTTGGAGAGATTCTATCTTCATGAACATGACTTAACAGAAGAAAAATACTAGAAGATAGATATATTTCTATTTTCTCAAATGGCATTGACCAAAAAGGGGAGCAGAAAATGTCAGAGCAGCAGTAGTGGCTTTATTTTACATAAGGTACTTAGATACTGATTCTTTTGATGCAGTGACATTTGGTCAAAGATCTGATAGAGATAAAAATAAATGTGTACATTTCAAAGGAAAGAAAACATCCAAAGTCACAAAGAAATAGCAAATGTAAAGGCCTTAGGAGAAATAGTAAGATATTCAATATGACTTGAGCAAAGAAAGAGAGGAAAGAGTAAGGGCAGATGCAGCTGAGAGGTACTGGGTTGAACTATTAATTTCTTTGTAGTTTGAGATTAAGCATTTAGCTTGTTATTTTGAGATGGGTAGTCATTATAAGGTTTTATTCAAAATACTATCATCATTAAAGACTACAGAGTCTAAAAATTCTGTGTAGGGAGTAGATTCTATGGGAATAGTTCTATGGGAACTGGGGCCAAAACAGAGATCAGCTAACGTGTTATGGCAATAACCCAGCTAAAAAGTCCTGAGGCCTAGGTCAGAATGCAAGTTGAAAATGAATAGATTTAGATCCCATTGCAAAGGAAGTGTTCGTTAAATTAGCTGTGCTGTGTATTAAACAAGAGAATGATAATACCTTCAAAGATTTGGGTTAGAACAATTGTGCTATGGTTTAAACGTGTGTATTCCTTCTGAAACTATGCTGAACTTTAATCTCCAATTTGAAAATATTAAAAATTAGCGGTCATGGTGTATGCTTAATAATGTCAGTACTTAGGAGCCCAAGGCAGGAAAACAGAGAATTTCAGACCCAAACAGGCTATATCATTTGACTCTGAGTAAAGCAGAAATAATATCAACAAAAAAACATTCAGAGACAAAGCCTTTAAGAAGTAAATCAGCTAACGGACTCTACTCTCATGTATGGATTATTGCCGATAAAAGAGCTAGTGAGAACTAGTTAGGCCTCTTTTCTTTCTATCCCCTTGTCCCGCAAAACATTCTATCCACTTGTACAAAACATTCAAGATGACCTGGTGAACACAGGACACTGTCTCAAAAACAAACAAACAAACAAAAAACAGAAAACAGAAACATCAAAAAGGGGACTGAGAAGATAGCTCACTTGATGAACTGCTTGTTAAACAAGCTTGAGGACCCATTTGATCCTACATACAAAGAAGTCAGACATGATTCTACTCAATTGTAATTCCAGTTCTGATGAAACAGAAACAAACAGAACCCTAGTGTGTTCCAGTCCCTGCCTAAAAAAATAACATAGGTGACACCTGAGGTTATCTTTTGACTGTTACATTTTTTAAAACTGTTTTATTTGGGGTTTCTTAAAGCTTCTCCCTTCCACCACCACCCCCCCCCCCGAACCCTAGATAAGAGAAAGAAGGTCAGTGGGGAGGCACAGACCCTTCACTTCTTTGACTGTTTAGGGTCGATGGGTTCTTTTGGGGTTATAACAATTTTTATTAACAGCAGAGGCAGCGGACAGTCTCCTCCATCTATCTCCTCAAAGTCACTGAGCCCCAAAGCATCTCTCCCACGTCTTTCCAACTGCCACACTGTCAGTCTCCGGTCTTTCCAAATTGCCACACATTCTCTTTCCAGGCTCTCATATTTATATCTCTTAGATTCATAGACTATGGCCATCTCTGTGCTGCATGAAACAGGCCATTACCTGCTGTTAAAGACCATGCCTCACAGGAAGTAGTTATCAGCTGTGGACAAACTAAAGCCTAAACTAAATTCCCACATTTGGGATTAAAACAAAAACATATATACACAACATAACAGGTCAAGAATGATCTGAACTATTGGTCTTCTTGATTTCATCTTTCAAGTGTTGGGATGACAGCCATTCACCACTGTGGTTTTATTCAGTATGGTGATGGAATTCCAGGGCCCTGTGTATACTGCATGCTTGGTAGCCTCTGTAAAAAATGAAGTATATTAGAATGAACAGTACATTAGAGGAACTAGAACAATTAGCAGATGCCAGTATAGCTATGAACAAAATGTTGTGATAAGAGCCATGGTAGTATCAGGAGATGAGACTTTGATCAGGGGTGGAGCTAAGAAACTTTGGATCATAGGTGGTTGGTGCTTTTGCTGGCAGTATTTGTAATCATGAACCATTTCATGGTGCCCAAGGTAAGTTAAATAATTAATTTGGAACGGGAGTCATGAGCTCCCTGCTAGATTTCAGCTTTGAGCTCAGGAGCACTACCCTATACTTCTCAGGATGATCTTTGACACCCCTTTCCAGGGCCATTATCTGTGTTTGTTTTCTGAGACTACAACACCTTTCAGCCAAACTATGTTCTCCTCCTCAGGACCCACTTGGGAGCAGTGGTGGGGTAGGAAAAGGTGGTTTGTGTCCCTGTCTGTTACACACTTGGTGAGTCCTTGGTGCTTTCCTATTGGTGTGATCTACCCTGATACAAACTGAGAGGCTAGTACCTCTCACCATCTTTACCTTAGTTTCTTAGGTTAAGAAACTATCACCATCACCACCTTCATGGTGTCACATTTTGTAAAGTTTCTTTCTCCAACATTTTCCTTTCTTTCTCCCTCCTTTAGATACCCCCTGTCTCTAAACAGATGCCCACTTACACCTGCCTCCAAGTAAGTGTACGGGTTTGAGTATCCTTTCATTCCTAGCCTAGCAATTGGAAAGAAGGCAGGCAAAACTGGGTGGACTTAGCTCAGCTAAACTGAGGGAAGAAATGTATTACTAGCTAAGTTGACACTTCTTTGAAACCTGTCCACCCTTAAGAGATACTTCTGTTTCTCTCATGTTTTCTGCCTGCCCTTCCTTTCCAATTCCAGCCAGGCCCTTTAGATTCCAAGTTCTCCTTTGATACACTTTATTTCTTCCAGCAATGGCTGAGGAATAGTGAAGAATGAGTTCATAACTACCCTGCGATTAGTGTTTGCCGTTGATTATTACAGATTAAGCCCAGGCTAATTGAAGTCCACATTTTAATGAGAAGAATATGAGGTTTTGAAGTTAGGATTGTTGAATTAGGTGTTGTTTCTTTCAATTTTTTTTTTTCTTGAGACAAGATTTCTTTGTGCAGCCTTGGCTGTCTTGAACTCACTTTGTAGACAAGACTGGCTTCAAACTTACAGTAACTTGCCTGCCTCTGCCTCCCCTAGTGCTGGGACTATAGGCATGCACTACCATGCCCTGCTCCCTCAATGTTTAAACTATTTTCTCCATTTTTAAAAATCAGTGATATTATGCTTACTCGTTGGCCTTAGACTTTGCCTGATAGTAGAGCAAGGACTCCAGTGTTAAAACCTCCCTTGTTCTGATTTGCCGTTTCCTCAGGACTCTTCTTTGTAAACAATAACCACATCCAATGTTAACTTTCTTTTGATCACCTCATTTCCAATTCATATTATTTACATTAGGTTTCCTGGTATGGCACAATGGATATTGGCACCGTAAAAGAACAAAAGTCCTCTAGTTCTGCTCTAGTCGTGCTTCTCCCAATCTGTGTGCAATTGGGCCACTGTATGTGTTCAGCTCAAACTCAGCTTGCTTTAGTACACACTGTAATTTTTTTTTTTAATTTTGTTGAGGCAAAGAGGAGGCAGTAGAACTTCCCTGTTTTTGAGTGTTAAAATATTAATATTCCCTGTGTGCACAGGTGAGAGTGGATTAAAGCTATAAACTGGCTGACAACTACAAGAAAGAAAAGCTGGCCCAGAAAAATAATAACAGTCAACAGACTGAGTGTTAAAGTATGTGGCATGCCTGGTTCTCAGTAGTTTCCATGAATTTAGTCTTCACTCCTTAAAAAAGTCTATGATGCTCCAGCCCAGGACCACTCATGCAGATGGCCTGAAACCCCTGCACAGAGGTAGCCGATGGCAGTTCAGTGTCCAAGTGGGCTCCATAGTAATGGGAACAGGGACTGTCTGACATGAATTCAGTGGCTGGCTCTTTGATCACTTCCCCCTGAGGGGGAAGCAGCTTTGCCAGGCCACAGAGGAAGACAATGCAGCCAGTCCTGATGAAACCTGATAGAGTAGGATCAGATGGAAGGGGAGGAGGACTTTCCTTATTAGTGGACTGGGAGAGAGACATGAGTAGAGAAGAGGGAGGGTGGGATTGGAAGGGGAGGAGGGAGGGAGGTACAGGGGAGATACAAAGTGAATAAACTGCAATTAATAATAATTAAAAATAAAAAGTGACTATTTAAGATGATAAATATGTTCATTTATTTCACTGTGCAAACCATTTTACCATCTACACTTGTTTCCCAATATCATCTTATTACCTTCAAAGGAACACAACAGAATTTCTTAAAAATAAAAATTATAATATTCATACCACACAATTTTATACAAGATAATTTATAGAAAATATTCAATTATTAAAATGTACAATATTTGAAATATTAAGGGGAATATAATTGTTTTATAATAATCTCATAACTTTTACCCTTATTAATCTTCTAATAAAATTTATAACAAAGAGAAAAAAGTTCATGATGATTATGATGATGATGATAATGATGATGATGATGATTCCTATAACAAGGGAAGCAAGCAGAGGTCCATAGTGATAATATGGCTTGCTTAATAAAGATAGGAGTGCTTAGTTTTAGAGTGATGTAAATATAACATTACTGTTCAATAAAAGTGATAGTTATTATGATGTATGTTCATAGATTATTCACTTATATACTTTTATAAGCTGAACATGCCCAAATATATAGTTAGAAGAAAGACATTTCTTTTCCTAATCAACATTCAACCCATGGGTTAAACCCTATCCTGATATCTAGTGATTTATCAGTTTTCCCCCTTAGACAGGATTTTACTACACAGTCCAGGAATTTGCTCTGTGGACCAGGCTGGCCTTGAAATCAGATCTTCTTGCCCGTGCCTCCTGAATGATGAGATTAAAGTCATGTGCTATCATGCCTGGCCTTTTTAAGATATCAAAATGAATTCATACAGCATATAGTCTCTTGTCTGAAAGATTTCTCTGTTTCTTCCTTGTACTTATAGATAATACTCATTGCTGTGTAATATTTGGTTTTGTTAGCATGCCACATGCACGATCATTTGTTGATAAGCAAGTTTTAGATTTTGATATTACCAATATCAGTTTCTTTTACGTTTTTGTTGCAATACTGATACAAGTAGAGTTTCTAGACAATAGAATAGTCATTTATTCAGCTATATCATATTAATATACATATATTCCTACCACCTATGTGTGAGAAAAGAACTACCTTTTAAAGTTAAGGTTTAGGGCTCAATGACTATTATTGTAGTATTTCATGCCTGCCATGTATTTTATGCACCCTCTTATTGAAATTACCTTGTTCTAGGAGCATGCCAAAGAGGACCTCTGGGGGGGGGGTGTCAATGTAGCGATGTATCAGAGCAGATATTAAGACTCTAGATCAAGCCTCTGGCAGAGGGCGAGAAGTAATGATAGATCTGGGGGAGATTGTTGAGACTTGGGGAGAACAAGGGCCCCACAAAGACCAAACTGAGCAGGGCACAGGGGTCTTGTATGAGACGGTTTCTACAAT
>JAQQSO010004047.1:0-13089 GCA_028658305.1 Pachyuromys duprasi | reverse complement strand
CCAGCCCTGAGGAGACAGGAGAAGCTGGGGTTGGATGGAAGGGAAGGAGGTCTTCCCCTGTTGGTGGAATTGGAGGGGGCGGGAAAGAGGGAAATGAGGGAGGGAGTGGGAGGGTAGGAGGGAATGGGGAAGGGAGGAGGGGGCTAAGCCTGGGATTCAAAGTACCTAACCTGTGATTGAGATAAAAATAAATAAATTAAAAAAATAAAAAAATAAACCTAAATGCTATATCATACTGTAATATATGATATGAAAAAGGACACAATCATTGTCATGTTAGATTTAATAAAATTCTAAAACAGTATAAAAAATCATGGGCTAGAAAATAAAGGACAAGGCCCTTATTCTTTGATAGATGTGACTAAAAATAAAATCAAAAGTCATAACCTGGGAGAAAACATTTGCAAGTCATGTGAGTTGGCAAGGGCTATTATTCAGGCAATGGAATATTTAAAAAACAGCTTAAATGAGCAGAAAATTTAAAGATATCCTTAAAATATTTCTTTATTATAAAATAACTTTTATTTCCCAAACGCTTACTGCCAAATAAGCTTACACTTTCTAGTTCTTTGTGTACTCTAGCTAACTGGTTCAAATTAGCTCTTCTAGCTCAAACTCTTCTCCAAGCTGACTTATTCAATCTGGCTTCTCTCTGCTTCTCACTGAATGTATCTGTTTGGCCTCAAACTAACTCTAAAAATTTGTTCTAACTTTCTGGTTCTTGCTTATTTTCTGGCTTGAATTGCTTCTACTGAACTACAGTGAATTGCAGGAACTTATGAAGGAACTCAACTCCACTGTACTCTACTCATGGGACTGATTCCCAAATGCCTGCACTCAACTGAATTGACTGTTCAGTTGAACTGCAGGGATTGAACTGATTCAACTATCCCTCTCTGTGCTGCTCTCTTTCCTGTCTGTTTTTCTGAGAGTTGATTGTATATCTCTGATTCATTATGTTAAATCTTTCTCTGATCTGTCACTTTGTCTCCGCCTCAGTAGACATCACTATTAAACATTAGTGTTTCTTTTTACAGTCTAACTTTACCCTTGTTTGGGATTAAGGTTGTGTACCAAGGACATGGCTATATTCCAGCCAGAGAAATTAAAGGTGTCTTATTCCAGCTAGATCACAAAAACCTAGAAGGTCTTTGGATGTGATCCCTTGCCAAAGCAACCATGTCGCTAGATTAAAATTCCTCTAAATAATACATATTTCACTTGCACACTTTATATTAACATGTGTTTTCTTTAACACAAAAATTTGTGTGGAAAGTGTTACCTGAAACTGTGTTCAAAATTATTATCCACAAGAGAAAATCAAGTTAAAATACAATTAAAAGGCAAAATGAATGTAAGAGACCGTGGATAAGGGTAGAAGAGGAGTGCTGAGAAATATTGTATTCTGGATATGACATGGCTGTTGAAAACATGATCTCAAAGCAGATATGGCTGCTTAACCAAGACCTGTACAAAGCCATGCCTATTGACATTCTAGGACAGTTTCCAGAGCCATCCTTCCTCCAGAAGAGAAAGTCTAGGCAGGTGATATCTGCTGGGGAAAGGCTAATCAATTTTATTTGGCTTGTGACCCCAATGGATGACCTCCTATATCCATATACTTTTAGGTTGTACTAATTGGACTCAGTGCATCAATATATATATATGGACAGACACACATATAAATTTTAAAAGGAAGATATTAGTTTGTAGGAAGATGTAACTAAGTGGTTATGGGGGGAGCTGGATGGGTTAGTGTAGGGCAAATATTATCAATATGCATTCTATACATGTATGAAATTTCGAAATATAAAATTACTGGTACAAGGACACATTCACTAAAAAATAGTATACTTTGAAAATTAGCAGCTATTTCTCCTGAAGATACTTATACTTAAATACAATACTAATAAACATTTACGACTCAGAATTTCCAGTCTTAGATATATACCAAAATGAAAAAAAAAAATTAAAAGGCCATAGACTTCAATAGTCACAATTCTCCAGGTAAATAGAAGCAATGTATGTGCCTATTATGCCTGTGTGCTGTATTTGTATTTACATGCACATGTAAATTATCCATTAGCTCATGAGATTACTGAGACTGAGAACTACCATGATCTGTAAATGGCAAGATGGAAGTAAAGAAGAACTACTAATGCAGTTTCAAATTGAGTTGAATGGCTTGAATACCAGAAGATCTAATAGTGTAGGAGTTTTCTCTTATAAAGCCAGAAGTTTGAAAGAATAGTCAATATTTCAAAACTAGAGTGAATTCCAGAGGAGGTCTCTTCCAAACAGCAAGACAACCAGAGAACCCTTTTATTCTCAGGAGGCTTTTTGTTCTATCCCGGCCTTTAAATAATTGAATGATGACCACTTGCATTATTTAGAGCAATAGTGTTATTCAGCCTACCAGTTCAGTTGATAATCCAAACATACTCAGACATACTGAAGATAAAATGTTTGACCAACATATGAGTATATAACCCATATTTGAAACCTTTTAAAGCAGCAATGTTTGTATTCATTTTAAATTAGAAGGCTAAAACCAGAATGTCGCCATATAGTTGACCATTGTTCAGTATTAATTAAAAAGGTATGAAGCACTGATAACTTAAAATAGCATGTGTGCATTTCAAAAAATGATGCTTAAATTTAAACTTGAAACCTAAGACTGAAGAGGTTGTGGCTTCATTCATATAAAATTCTGGAGAAGATAAATGCTTCATGGCAGAAACTGGCTGCGTCTGGTTAAGAGATCTATGTCATGTTGGTGGGAATACACATGAATACATATAATTGCCAGAACATACTTTATACTTAATCTTTTTAGGATGGGTTCATTATTCCTCAAAAGGTGGGAAACACTATGTTACCACATTACTTCTGAGAACAAAGTTTTCTAATATAGAAAGAGAAATAAATTATGATATTTTAATTGAAAGTGGTGGAATTGAAAATGTGACTATAAACCAAATGTGGTCAGGATAATATAATTAATAAAATATACATTTATTTTATTTTTATTACTTTGTGTGTGTGTGTACACCCATGTACCACACCATATAAAGATCAATGTACAACTTTTAGGAATCTGTTCCAGTCTTTCTTATTTTTTGAGACAGGGTCTCTCTTGTTTCTGGTTACTTCAAGCTGAGGAGGAAGGAAGCTTTGGGATAGTTCCTGTGTTTCCAAATTCCCGTCTTCCCACAAAAGTAATGAAATTGCAGATATGTGCCATTTCAACAGATTTTTACATGGATTCAAGGGATGGAACTCAGGACGTCAGAATTGAGTGACAAGCACTTTTACTTACTAAACAGTGTCACGGGCCCCTAAATCAATTAACAAAGAACATAAATATTTTCTAACCTTTCTTTAAGGAAAAGAAAATACATTTTTCTTATTTCATTTAAATGACTGGAAGGAGACAAGGGGGGAGCTGTAGTGGGAACCAAAGTGAAAAAATATAATAAATTAATATATAAATAAAATCAAATTTAAAAATTAAAAAAAGAATTTACTGTCACCTAGGAGGCATAGAAAATAGAAACATGTTCTGAAGAAGAAATTTTAATTTCACAGATCAGCTATATCTATCCAGGATGCACTAATATCATATATCTTTATATACTAAGAACCAAAAATGAAACCACCATTGTCAAAATGACCACAGAGTGTTCTGCCTATTGTACATATAATCATCTGTGTAAATCCATTTGTCACACAATTATTAACACAAAATTTATTTTATAAATGCTGTACATACATCTGACATACTGAAATAGAAACACCAGCAGCTACTAGTTTCCCCATTATGAATAAAAGTTCTCTATTCTTGGAAAACTATTATTTGTGTATTAAATACTGTCCTAGAATAGTTTGATATCATCAATTCCATAGATTCCTAGAATACATCTGGTCTCAGTCTATTTAGAAAACTGAATGATACTGGCAAAAACTGATAATAAGACTTCAAAAATCAGTAATGTGAATCTGCAGTATTCTAAACTCTTTAAATTGTGAAGGGTTTATAAATACAAGGACTATGGAAACATAAGGAAAATATTGTTTGGCTTTTTCTGATCATTATTGTGTCATTTTTCAACAAGTTTTCTTTTTGTGTGATTGATAATAATTTTCAAGAACTTTTATTAGCTACATTAATATTCCATAGTTAACCATCCCATTAGATTATCCCTGTGCCTAAATCATTTTGTCATAATGACTTGGTCAATGAAGTTACACTAAAGTTTTTAGCCACTAAGAAATCATAGTTCTTTTAGGAAAATGCTGCTGCTGTGCATAATTTGGTACTAATGGCACTTACCTGTGCCAATAACAATTAGAGATTTCCAAGTAATTCTACAATAACATGAAAAAGTTAGTGGACCTTTGTAATAGAGTACATACAAAAATCAGATAATTATTTCAGAACAAGTTTTATCATAATTTCTTTTTTAGTTATTATAGGAACTGTACAAATTTATGGAGTACATCATGAGAATTCTTAATAAAAATAAGGTAATTTAGTTATTAGCATTTCAGTTATTCAATGTATAGCTCAAAGATGTTAAAATGTGCTATAATCTCTGAGACAGAAAAGTAAAACTATATTTATTCATTGTGTAGAATGAAATATTAGTAATTGGCATTAGACAGGATAAACTAATTTTGTCACTATTCTTTATCAATGTTTTCCCTACATACTATTTTTATGTAATTGGCACATGTGTCACATGCTTGTCTAAGCATTCCACTAATACTGACACTCAACTCATACCAAATTTGGGAAGAGGATAATGGCAGTGACTTTTTTATGAATAAAACATTAGACCATAGATCCTGAGTCCCGAAATTTGCGGGCCTGGATATTGAAACTATGTTTTTACCATAACTTGATATTCCAACCAAGGTTATGCATGGAGAGGTCCTAAACCCCCTGCTAAGTTGTAGCCCATAGACCCAGTCTTCAAGTGGATGCATAGTAAGGGTAACAGGGGCTGTCTCTGACATGAACTCAGGGGCTGGCTCTTTGGTCACCTCCCTCTGAGGGGGAGCATCCTTGCCAGGCCAGAGAGGAAGACAATACAACTATTCCTGATGATACCTGATAGACTAGGATCAACTAGAAGGGGGGAGAAGACCTCCCTTATCACTGGACTAGGAGAGGGACATAGGAGAAAAAGAGGGAGGGAGAGCAGGTTTGTGAGGAGAGGAGAAAGAGGACCACAGCAAGGATACAAAGTGATTAAACTGTAATACATAATAACATTTTTAAAAATGTTCTGATGGTTTAGTATAGTCCAAATTATATCTTTGTATCAAGAATAAATCCAGCATCAGTCATTTTTTATTCTCCTTTCTCCTCAAATGTGGTATTTCATTTTTACCAAGAATTATGGAGCCTCATGCTATGTAAAGGTAAAAATTAATGATATAGTAAAAGCACTTTAAGTTCCTAGCATGCAGGAGAGATGCTATTTTTAGAATATTCTCTCTGAACTCTGATACACTTGCTTTTAAAATTAGAAAACTTATCTATGCTGTTTCTACTTTAAACTTATTTTATAATTTGACTTCAGGCTTCTTATAAGATAGAAATAATATGGTCTCAAACCCAGTAGAATCTAGTACTCTGACATTTGCAATTACTTCAAAATTCAGAGAAGTAGAGAAGACGGGCAGGCTGGAAAGCAATTGTCAATATATTCAATTGCTAAGAAAGCACGAGTTTCTCAAATTTCTGTATCCTCCCTGCTACTACTTTCACAGTCTCTGTAGTTTGCAGTAACTTTTGTTAATGCAATGTTGGTTGCCAGAAAAATGCATGTTCACCAATATAAAATGTTTTTAAATTGCACTGATGTCAAAGTTTAGTCATATTTTGTTTTCCTTTTTTCCTTTTTGATCTATTTATAATTATATATTATAATTTATTCAGTTTGTATCCCAGATGTAGTCCCCTCCCTCATCTCCTCCCAATACTACCCTCTCTCCTCTTCTCCTCCCATACCCCTCACCCAGTGCACTGATAGAAGACCTCTTTGCCTTCCATCTGACCCTAGCATATCATGTCTCATCAGGATTGGCTGCATCCTCTTCCTCTGAGGCCTGGCAAGGCTGCCCCCTCCCCAGGAGGAGGTGATCAAAGAGCCAGCCACTGAGGTCATGTCAGAGACAGCTCCTGTTTCCCTTACTAGGGAACCCACTTGGAGACTGAGCTGTCATAGGATAAACATACTAAAATCTGTACACCTAAAGAACCTAAGCAAGAAGGAGGACTCTGATTAAGATGCTCAGTCATCATTCAAAAAGGCAAACTGGATAAATATTGGAAGAGGGAGAAGACAGGGAACAGGACAGGAACCTACCAGAGAGGACCTGCGAAAGACTCTACCCAGCAGGGTATTGAAGAAGATGCTGAGATTCATAGACAAACTTTGGTCAGAGTGCAGGTAATCTCATGAAAAATGGGGGGATGAAAGACCTGGAAGGGACAGGAGCTCTATAAGGAGAAGAACTGGACCAAAAATCTGGGACCAGGGGTCATTTCTGGGACTAATACTCCAACCAAGGATCATACATGGAGATAACCTAGAACTCCTGTAGAAATGTAACCTATGACAGCACAAAATTTTGTCATTTTATACAGTGGGAACAAACATTTCTCTACTATGCTAGGCATAGTTTAAAGAACGTTCTTTGAAGTTCGAAACAAATGGCTTAGACAGAAATTATGGAGTTGATTTTTTTTTTTTTTTTGCTTTCTTAGTGTGGTTCAAAGAGAAAAAGAACAAATTATCATATAGTTTGTACCTACTTTGATATGACAAGGGAGTTAAATAATTTTAATAAATTGACTTCTTATACTAATTTGTTTATTATTTTAGACTTTTAAGGAATAGAAAGTGAATTATAATTGAGCAAGAACCCATTAAAGACACCTGTATTTTTCAGCATTTCCTCTAGAATAAAATGATTTTTTAGTAGTATTTTAGGGAAATGGACAGGCAGAAGATGATTTTAAGAGCTAGACTAGATAATCAACATCAAGTGTGTGATTTAATATTTTCTAATTTGGCAAAAAGAAGGAATAACATATGCTATAGCCTTGGCATACTTACACTAGGGCTCATACTTTACTTTAACTTTGTATTAAAGTGAATAATATTGTTTTAGGTTTAATCAAGTAAAAATCTACATGTATACCTATTAAGCCTGACCAATGCTCGCTTATCAAAAACTTGATTTTCCACGATGTTCTCTTTCACCCTTTTTACAGGTCAGAAAACACGATATAAAACCTGAATCCTTTCATCTGATAGAAAACAAACCTTTACTGTTCACAACCGTAATGATAAGGCACACAGAATCTAACTACTTATTATCTAGACCAGCAGAGAAAACGGTTGCCAACTGATGTGCATTGTCCCTTTTCTTCTTAGATTATTCCTGTAGACAAAAGTTGTATTTTTCTCATGAAATAATACTCTACTTATTCCTCTTTGTTCATTCATTTACTCTCATATTTAATTCTTTTGATTATTTTATACAACCTGTTTTGTTATAGTCGTTATTGATGTACACAATTCCTATTTAACTGGCCATTTTCACCTCTTTTGCTTTTTTCATTCATTACTAATATTTCAAATTACTCAATCCAGTTTTTTTAAATATTTGATTTTGTACATATCTAGCAAGTTAATTATTTTTCTTCCTGTCTTCTTTCTTGCTTCATCCTTTAGTTTTCTGGCTCCTAAACTCTAATGTATAGTAGCTTTCATTTGAAAATATTTCATTTCCATATACAATTATTTCTGTCATAATTTTATTTAGAATTATAGATCATTATATTATTATACATTCCATGTTACCAGTGTTACTTAATTTTCTGTCCCAAATCAAACATCTTCCTTAAATTATGGACAGATTCATTATATTCATAAAAACGTATTACACTATTAATTGTCAAAGACAAATTCCTTAAAATATTAAGATGATTTAATACTGTTAAGCCCTATGCCTTTGCTCAACACTTCGGGAATATACAGTCTTTATAGAAACAAGTAATTATATATGTAAAATCTTTTATTAGGGGTTTATGATTGTGCTATGAAAGGAGTAACAGATAAATACATTGATCTACAAATGGCAACTGTATGTGTAAGCACATAAGTAAACCAAAACATATGGGGATCTGTAGACAAGAATTAAATCAAAGATCTCTTAAGCAACAACAGGCAAATACCCTGTTTCTTGAAACAACACCGAAGGGGGCTCTCAGTTACAGTAGAGGGTACCTGTAAATCTAATTATAAGCCAGTAAGTTTTCTTGTTGGATAATGAGCAAAGATCCTGGAAAGAAAATGAGAAATGGTTCCTTAATTTTTAACTTATATTTATATAAACCATTTTGATTTCATTGTAAATGAAATTGCTTTATCAATTACATGATTGCTCAATGATAATGTATAAGGATTCCCTGCCTAAAACTTATAATACTGTGTTGAAGTAACAACAATAGCTATTGTCTTTTTTCTGATCTTAGTAGTTGTAAAGTACAGTGAGCTCACTAGAAAACTTACTCTGGAAGCATGTTTCCCTCAAACCCACTTCATACCTATGCAGCTTTGTGATCTCCAGGGCCAATTATCAGGAGATGGACTGACCACCGTAACCTTGTGAAAGGGAGACTGAAACACAAGAACAGTTAGAAAGTAAACCATTCCCTACTTGCCTTATCCCATGTTATAATAGTGCTTGCAGTGGGAAGGAGAATCTGGAAGTTCAGCCATGAAGAGAATGCTTAAGTGATAACTGCAGCTGACTGTCTCAAATTACCCAGTTGTTTTCTGCTGGATGTTGTGAGCATCTCATTTGATGATGTCATCTTTTATCTGCTGTTGTTTGTTCTTTAACTTTGCATCCTCACCCAAAAGAATACTTTCTTATGCCTGGGACTCTCTGTATTGTCAACTTTACAAAATATTTAATTTCATGGCTTGCTTAAATAACATGGGACTGATATAAAATTATTTGATTTTTGTAAATGAAATTTAATGTTTTAAAGCTTATATGTGGTACTAAATGATGTTTGTGTTAGCTATGTTAAACGTTACAAACAATTAAGTGTGTGATACTTGAATTCTCTTTACTAAATTGATGATTCACCTCTGATTTTACAAAGAAATGCCTTCAAGGAAATAAGGCCTTTTGTAGTTCTCTCATTTATTCCTATGTATCTGAGTGGCAGGTTACTAGCCAGATAGCTATTCACAAGGACTTCATGAAATTTGGTAAGCCTTAGTAACCCTGTTTTCTGTGGGATTCTTTTTCTCCTCATTCCTCCATTAGTGAAAGTGACTGCTTACCTTTTTATTGAATAAAATTCATATAAAATTTTGATTACAGATTCTCTTCCGAGATCCTCTCTACCTCTAACTCATCCAACTCCACATATTCATTTTACCATCATTAGAAAACAAGCAGGCAAATACAAACAAAAACGAAACACACACATGTGTGCGCACACACACATACACACCACATAAAACCACTCAGTTGGAAACCATAACATGAAGGAGAGTATAAACACTAAAAGCTAATGAAAACAAATTTGTTCAACATTTTTTATCAGCTTTATAAAGTTATTTCTAGGCATTCCTACTTTCAATCACATGAGTATAATACTGTGTCCTCAGTCTATTTTGCTGGATACTTTTACCTTAGAAGAACTTCCATTCAATTTTTACTCGTCTCAGGGGCTAGGTCAGGTTGAGAGAGATTGTATACATTTAAATTGTGTGTGTGTGTGTGTGTGTGTGTGTATTTTTTTCAAGCTCTTCATAGCACATGCAGTGTTTACCTCCTCAACTTCATCTGACCTAATAAAACGGTGGTGCCAGATTTAGTTGTGGATATCTCTCCTTTGGGGGATATTATTAATTCTGTTTTTTTTTTAAAGTTATTTCTTTTAAAAGACTCAAGGCATTCCAACTGACTTTATATGTCTTCTATGCCATTGCATTCTTTGTCTAGGCTTCCCTGCGGAGTCTATTTAAAGAGAGATTCAAGAATCAAACCAACACTGAAAAATTTTTAGAAGGATTTGCTATTGCACGTGACAGAGTGTTTAATTATCTGGAGATCTTTTGTTTAAAAGACTTACCATTTTAGAGAAAAGGTAAAATAATCTTCATGATCTTTTGATCATAATTTTTTCATGATACACTTTAAAATATTTTATTCATAAAATGCATTTCTATAGGTGGCTTTTAATTTAAATTATTCCAATATTTGTTGATTCATTTCCTTATTCTTTAGTTTTTGAGACTATGTAACTCTGTAATTTAAGCTGTCTCAGAATTCACGATGCCACACAATGCCTCAATCTTAGGGCAATTTCTTATCTCAGACTCCTGAATGCAAGGATAACAAGCATCACAGACTAAAATATTGCTATTTTAAATTTGCAAATACAGTGAATATGTACCACAAGAAAATATGGCTTCTGTAAGTATCTAATCCAAATTGTCATTGCATTGGGAATTCAGCTGAATAATGGACAATATTTTGCTCAAGGCTCAATAGTTAGATTCATTCTTACCTGTGGTCTATCATGCCACTTAATACGTTATACTTTAATTTTTCCTGTATCAGCACTACATGGCTTGTGTTTAATTGCAAAACAATAATACTTATACATAAATTGAAATATAACTTTTGAAATATAGTAACTGAATCTTGAATAGTAGTAATGTACTGCTTGAAATAAGCTGGAGAATTATCTTTATGAATTCCTATCAACAAGTCTGTATAGCTTGTATGAATTACGGCATAAATATTGGTTACTTTCTTAATTATAGATAAGTCAATAATACTTATTACTGTTTTTAACTACACTTTTGTTACATGCCAAACGTTCTGCTAGGCTATCCACATTTTCACTGAGAAAAAGAAATATAGTTATACATTTAATTTAGATGAAGACATTGAAGTTGAAAGCAGATGAGCTTCTCAAATATACCGAGCCACCACTTGCCCATAGTACACCAATCAGTGTGAAATCAGTCTATGACACTTGTAATATAATTTCTGGCAAATTATGAAGAGATTAAATTAAACACTAAATTTTACAATAAAAGGCATAATAATTTTAAAATACTTATACACAAATTACGTGGATATGTCCTTAATCAATATGTTAATAATAATGACATCTTTATTTTAATAAAGAAGAACAAAATTAGAAAAAACATGTTTCAATGAAGATTAATTATCATTAACTGATTTTGTAATGTTCCTATTACATGTCTTCCAAATTAAAAACTCACTAGTCAAAATTTCTGGCATATATTAAATAATTAGGTAGAATTTAGAATTAATTTTATTCTTAAAGATTTATATAAAATTTATTCCTTCATTATGATACCAACCTAAATTTTCTCAATAAATGTTTTGAAATCCACACATACATCTAAGACAAGTATTCAGAAATAAGGGAAGAAAAAAAGATAACATCTACTTCACACAAAAAGTAATTTATGGCATAATATCAGGTATTTTTACATGTAATTTTATTGATTAAAATTTATTCACTTTGTATCCCAGCTGTAACCCCATCCTTGTCCCCTCCCAATCCTGTCTTCTGTCCCCCACCCCCAATCTACTCCCATGCACCTTACCCAGGCCACTGATAAGGAAGATCCTCCTCCCATTCCATCTGATCCTAGCCCAACAGGTCTCACGAGGATTGGTCTCATTGTCTTCCTCCATGGCCTGGTAAGGTTGCTCCCCTCTCAATTGGAGGTGACCAAAGGGCCAGTCATTTAGTTCATGCAAGAGACAGACCCTGCTCCACTTATTAGGGAGCCCATTTGAGACTGAGCTGCCAGTGGTTACCTCTGTGCAGGGGTCCATGTTACCTCCATGAGTGGCCTTTAGTTGGAGTTTCAGCCTCAGAAAAGACCTCTATGCCCAGATTTTTGGTTCTATTCTTGTTGTGGAGCTCCAGACACGTCCGGGTCTTTCTATCTCCCCATTCTTTCATAAGATTCCCTACACTCTGCCCAAAGTTTGGCTATGAGTCTCAGCATTTGCTTTAATACCCTACAGGGTACAGTCTTTCAGAGGCCCTCTGTGGGAGGCTCTTGTCATTTTCCTTATACTCACCTTCTTCCAATATCTATCCCATTTGATTTTCTTTTTTTCACTTTTTTAAAAATTTATTTATTTTTATAACAATCACAGGTTAGGTACTTTGCATCCCAGGCATAGCCCCCTCCCTCATTCCCTCCTACCCTCCCACTCCCTCCCTCATCTCCCTCCTCCCCGGCCCCTCCAAGTGCACCAACAGGGAGGACCTCCGCCCCTTCCATCCAACTCCAGCTTATCCTGTCTCCTCAGGGCTGGCTGCAATGTCCTCCCCTGGGATCTAGCCAGTCTGTCACTCCCAGGCATCTATGGGGGAGGGTCAAAGATTCAGCCATCAAGTTCATGACTGAAACAGACCTTGTTTCCCTCACTAGGGTCTTCAGTCCTACACCAAGCTGTCATGGGCCCCATCTGTGCGGGGGTTCCAGGCCACATCCATACATGGTCCTTGTTTGGAGAAACTGTCTCATACAAGACCCCTGTGCCCTGCTCAGTTTGGTCTCTGTGGAGCTCTTGTTCTCCCCAAGTCTCAACAACCTCCCCCAGATCTATTATTACTTCTCGCCCTCTGCCAGAGGCTTGATTGCCAGTCTTAATATCTGCTCTGATACATCGCTACATTGACCCCACCCCCAGAGGTCCTCTTTGGCATGCTCCTGTTCTGTTGCTTGTTTTCTCCTCCATTCAATGTCCATCCAATTTATTCATTCAAACAGGCATTGATCATACCAACCTGCGTCCTCCTTCCTGTATATCCTCTCTAGGTGTGTAGATTTCAGCTTGAACTTCCTATCCTATAGGAAGATATAAGTGAGTATATACCATATGTTTCTTTCTGCTTTTGGGATACCTCACTCAGGATGATAGTTTCCAGGTCCCACCATTTGCCTGCGAATTTCATGATTTCCTCCTTTTTAATTGCTGAATAGT
>JAQQSO010004046.1:0-13091 GCA_028658305.1 Pachyuromys duprasi | reverse complement strand
CACTTGATTTTCTCACCGTAGGAGTTCCTCTCACCTGGCACTCACAATGCTGGCGTTTTAGGTCCCAGAGTTCAGTCTCCTGGTCGCTGCGTTGTTTCTGCTCTTCTACTCCTCAGACACAGTGTTCTCTCGTGGCAGCCATCTTCCTTCTCCCCAATTTTTATACTTTTTATAATTTAAGTTGTTTATATATTTCTTTATTACAATTTATTCACTTTGAATCCTCTCTGCAGCCCCCTCGCTGTGCCCTCCCAGTACCACCTACCCTCCCTGTTCTCCCTCTATGTCCTTTCTCTAGTCCCCTTATAAGAGAGGAGCTCCTCCCCTTCTCTCTGACCCTAGCTTATTTGGTCTCATCAAGGCTGTCTGCATCATCTTCTTCTGTGGCCTGGCAGGGCTACATCCCCAGGGGAAGATGATCAAAGAGTGAGCCACTGAGTTCATGTCAGAAACTGTCCCTGTGCCCCTTACTGCCCACTTGAAAACTGAGCAGCCAATGGGCTTCCTTTGAACAGTGGTCTAGGTCCTCTCCATGCATGGTCCTTAGTTGGAGTATCAGTCTCTGCAGGCCTGCTTGGGCCGAGGTATTTTGGCTCTGTTGTTATCCTTATGGAGTTTCTGTCCCCTCCAGGTCTTTTTATCTCCCTTTTCTTCTGTAAGGATTCTCACACTCTGCCCAAAGTATGGCTATGTGTCTCACTATCTCCTTCAGTACCATGGTGCATAGAGTCTTTCAGAGGTCCTCTGTGGAAGGCTATTGTCCTGTCCCTTGTCTTCTCCTACTTCAGATGTCTATCTTGTTTGCCCTTCTGAATGAGGATTAAATATCTTCCCTCATGTCCTCCTTGTTTAGCTTCTTTAGAGCCATAGATTTTAGCATGTTTATCCTATATTATTTCTCTAATATTCACTTATAAGTGAGTATATATCATTTGTGTCTTTCTGCTCCTGGGTTCCCCCACTCAAGATGATTTTTTTTCTAATTCCCACCATTTGCCTGAAATTTTCATGATTTCCTTGTTTTTAATTGCTGAGAAGTATTCCATTGTGTAAATGTACCACACTTTTTGTGTCTGTTTCTCCATTGAGGGACATTAAGGTTGTTCCCAGATTCTGGCTATTATGAATAGAGCTGCCATGAACATGGTTGAACAAATTTCTTTATTGGATGGTGGGACATTTTGGGGGTGTATGCCTAGGAGTGGTATAGCTGGATCTTGAGGTAACACTATTCCTAATTTTCTGAGGAAGTGCCAGATTGATTTCCAAAGTGGTTGTACAAGTTTATATTCCCACCAGCAATGGAGGAGGGTTCCCTTTTCTCCACATCCTCTCTAGCATGTGTTCTCACTTGAGTTTTTATTCTTAGACAATCTGATGGGTGTAAGGTGAAATCTCAGGGTTGCTTTGATTTGCATTTCCTGAATGAGTAAGGATGTTGAGCATTTCTTTAATGGTTTCTCTGCCATTTGATATTCCTCTGTTGAGAATTCTCTCTTTAGCTCTGTACCCCAATTTTTTAATTGGATTACTTGGTTTGTTGATGTTTAACTTCTTCAGGTCTTTATATATTCTGGATATTAGCCCTCTGTCAGATATAGGGTTGGGGAAGATCCTTTCCCAATCTGTAGGCTGTCTTTTTGTTCTGAGGACAGTGTCCTTTGCTAAGAAGCTTTTCAGTTTCATGTGTCCCATTTATTGTATTGATTGTTGCTGTTAGAACCTGTGCTGTTTGTTTTGTTTGTTTGTTTGTTTGTTTTTAGGAAGTTTTCTACTGTGCCAATGAGGTCAAGCTTTTACCTGCTTTTTCTTCTAACAGATTTAGTTTGTCTGATTTTATGTTGAGGTCTTTGATCCACTTGGACTTTAACTTTGGGCAGGGTGATAAATACAGGTCTATTTTTATTTTTTTCTACATGTAGACATCCAGTTAGACCAGCACCATTGTTGAAGATGCTGTCTTTTTTCCATTGTATGGTTTGGGCTTCTTTGTCAAAAATTAAGTTTCCATAGCTGTGTGGGTTTATTTCTGACCTTCAATTTGATTCCATTGGTCCACCAGTCTGTTCCTATGCCAGTACCATGTTGTTTTTAGTACTGATGCTCTACAGCTTGAGATCTAGGATGGAGATACCAGAAAATCTATTATTGTACAGGAGTGTTTTAGCTATTCTGTGGTTTTGGCTTTTCTGTATGAAATTGAAAATTGTTCTATCAATGTCTATAAAAATTGTATTGGTATTTTGATATGAGTTGCATTGAATCTGTAGATTGCTTTTGGCAGAATGGCCATTTTCACTGTGTTAATCCTACTGATCCATGACCATGGGTAATCTTCCTAACTTCTAATATTTTCTTCAATTTCTTTCTTCAGAGACCTGAAGTTTTTTTTTTTCATATAGGTCTTTCACTTCCTTGGTTAAAGTTACACCAACTAACTTCATGTTATTTGTGGCTTGTGAAGGGTGTTGTTTCTCTTATTTCTTTCTCAGCCCTTTTTGTCTTTTGTATACAGGAGGACTTTAGATTTTTTTTTTTGAGTTAATTTTGTATCCAGCCGCTTTGCTGAAGGTGTTTATAAACTATAGGAGTTCTCTGGTAGAATTTTTGGGTCACTCATGTATACTATCATATCATGTGTGAATAGTGATACTTTGGTTTCTTTCTTTCTGATTTATATCCCTTTGAACTCCTTTAGTTGTCTTATTGCTCTAGCTAGGACTTCAAGAACTATGTTGAAGACATACAGAGAGAGGGGGCAGCCCTGTCTTCTCCTTGGTTTCAGTGGGATTGATTTAAGTTTCTCCATTTAGCTTATGTCAGCTATAGGCTTGCTGTATATTGCTTTTACTATGTTTAGGTATGTGCCTTGTATTCCTGTTCTCTCCAAAACTTTAAACATGAATGATTGTTAAATTTTGCCACATGCTTTTTGGACATCTAAGGAAATGATAATGTGGTTTTTTTCTTTCAGTTTGTTTATATGGTGGATTACATTGATGTATTTTTGTATATTGAGCCATCCCTGCATGTTGGGGATGAAGCCTATTTCGTCGTGATGGATGATATATTTAATATGTTCTTGGATTTGTTTTGCAAGTATTTTATTGAGTATTTTTGCATCAATGTTCATAAGCAAGATTGGGCTGAAGTTTTCTTTCTTTGTAGGGTCTTTGTGTGGTTTAGGTAGGAGTTAGTATTTTTAAAATTTTTGTTTATTTTTTATATTAATCACAGGTTATGTACTTTGTATGCCAGCCATAGCCCCCTCCTTC
Source organism: Pachyuromys duprasi (assembly GCA_028658305.1). Taxonomy (NCBI): domain Eukaryota; kingdom Metazoa; phylum Chordata; class Mammalia; order Rodentia; family Muridae; genus Pachyuromys; species Pachyuromys duprasi. The sequence continues at coordinate 9,816 of JAQQSO010004046.1, read as the reverse complement.
ATGTCCTCCCAATCCCACCATACCTTGCTCATCTCCTCCGTTCCCCTTTCCAAGTATTCTTAATCCGTCATCTTGATAATTGAGCTACTTCCCTTACACTCTAATTTACTACCTGTAATAACATTCTTTTCTGAATGAATGAAAATGGAAGTGACACCACATCTAAGCCCTCAGATAAATCACAAATGTTGTGCTGCATTCTGTGTAGTTCTATGTGAGGTAACTTATTAGGATTGCATTTTTGCCTCTTTCCTTCTTTGATGATCACGATAGAAGAGGTGACCCAGGTTGAGCACAAATGAACTGAAGCCTAAATTTTAACTCCTCATTAGAAAAATACAGAAGAAGAAAAAACAAGTAAGGAAACAAGTAAAGAGGTACTATTTTGTAGTAGCAAGGACTGAGGAGAGTGCTTTCTATGACTTTATATTTTAAAAATGCCAGTGTTGCTAATGTTCATTTACTATCTGTAACATTGTTAAGTCAATCCGGCCCCTAATATTAGGGGCATGACTCAGTGATGCAGGGTTTTTGTAGCATGAAAGAGAACCCGGTTAAATCATAGTACATTAAAGGAACAAATAAACAACAACAACAAAAATTATCAAACAAAGTTTCAATGGTAGATTTTCCGTTATGTTTGATATCAAGATATAATGAAATTAAACCATCACTCAAGTATTAATAAATACAGTCATTCCTGTAAATTTTATTTGTTACTTTTATTAAGTTCCAGTAAACAAAACATCTCTGTACTCAAATCCAAGTCCACTTGGACTCAGTGAAACCACTTATAAATCTCAAGGGAACTGTTACTTTACTTTTTATTTTAAACTGAATCCCTCTATTTTCTTTTCTAATTCAGCACCAATCTCTATGGTGATGAAGCTCAAAAATGCATTGTCACCTTCCAATGAGTAATTCCTGACATTTGTAGATTTCATCTCCCTTCTTTCTCTTCCCTCCCCTGCCTTTGCCCTTCTCCAGCTCACTTCTACTCTCGGAGACCAAAATAGACCCAATCACCTTTCTGTGTCCTATGTCTCTTGGGCATATCATAGCTCTGTCAATGTTGCCCCATTGTATTGCTAAGATGGCAACCTTAGGATGACATTCCCCACTCAGTTACTGCAAGATATGTGAATACTCAGGAAACAAATACACTTGTAATTACTGCTGCGTGTATTGATTTACATAATTAATATGAATATAATTCACAGTGTCCTGTGTAAGTTATTCAGAAGTAGCCTATGCCAGTGTGGTGCTTGTGTGGCCTTGTGTTATTTATGAAGCTATAGATAAGATTCAGGTCCAGGTTCCTGTACCTAAAATCTTTATTTACCTTGATTGATGAACATTCAAAATTCATTCTCCTGACAAGAAAGTGAGGTTGGTTTTTTTTCCTTCCCTTTCATGTGGAATTCTTCATAGTCATGCCCAAGCATTGACATAACATGCCAGCTAGCTTCATACAAAAACAGATTTACAGAGGACCTAACAGATGCATTATCCTTTTGATGACCTTACAAGTCATCCCATATAGGGTGTGCTAACTCTGTGGTTAGAAAGGCATCATTAAGATTGTTAACTTCAACCTACATTACAGGAGAAGAGAACTTAGCATCACCTTTGAATGGGAGGGCTGTCAAAGAAATCACAGGCCTAATTTAAAACCACTACACCTTAATTACAACTTGCAGTAATATGCTCAGTATAATTTCCTCCAGTCCCCAGTACCTCCTTAGGTTAAATGCCTCTAAATTTAAAGCAGTAGGTCTGGCTGTTGAGCTGAACATTGTAAGAATAGTATTTCCAGGCTCTTTGCATTCTTTAGTATATTAAGAGTACTTCTGTAGGAGTACCATCAACTACAATTATTACAAACTTCTCCTTTTACTTCTCTGTGACTCTCACAATATGCTCGAGCAGTTGGATGATCTCACTCTTGAGTGCTTGTTTTAGTGTTGAATCTAGGGAACTCTGAGTGCAGCCTCTCTGCTCTGTTCTGCCTTTCTAAGCACTCAGTTCCTAGGACAGGCAAAATAAAATTTGATCTATCCAGCAAAGAATTAACTATTAATAAAACAGTTTATTAGTGTTTTCACAGTGCATTAGTATTCTCTTGCTAATAGCCCATTACTAGAAACTAGATACATTTAAAAGAGGAATGTTTGGGCTCAGATCACTGGAGATCCAATATTGAGGACTCACATTTGGTGATGTCTCAGTTTTTAAGTACTCATTTGTGGTGAGGGAATAGTTTTAAGCTATGTTATTTAGGTGAGTTTTTCAAAGTTTCTTCATTTCAAATCAACCAATAAAAAATTGTTAATAAAATGCCCCTTCCTCACTTCTGTGCAAAGGCTTAATACTTGTCATATCTTTTATGCAATCCAAATTATATGTTATTAATTTAAAAGTAAATTTTCATTTAGTTTTGGGATACTTGAACTGTATCCAGACTTTACAAAATTTATAGTTCATGGAGACACAATAGATTCACAAGCATATCAGTCCACAAATACTTCATAGTTGACCCAAACTAAATTAAATCTACTTAAATTTAATATTGTAGTAAAGTTTCTAAGTCTTAATAACCACATTTCAACTACAATGGCAATAATGAAATGATATGTACTATATAAAATAAAGAAACTTCTAATAAATTTTGTAAGAGAAAGAAATAAATTTGTGGTGCTCCTCTGCTGTAAGCTGACTTTTCTCAATAATTTCGGAATGAGGGGGGGAAGAATGAGCTTGCTCCATTCTACATGGACTCAAACCCAACTGGATTTCCTCAACAAATCTTTGGTTATTTTGTGCTTGCTTCTCACCAGTATCTACAATTTGGCTATGCATCTAAAAAAAGTTTAATTCCAAGTGCTAGTATATCATAATGACAAGTTTCCATTGTCCAGTGCACTGGATTAATAAATAGCTAAACAACAGTGGTGACAGAATGTATGTGGCTGGTGCTGTTAACCCATCAAAAACCCATGTCAGGTCTAGGTATAGGCCCTAGTTTAGAATTATGTTTATAACTTACAGAATGATTTTACCCTCTCATTTAATCAGAGATGTTTCCCAATGATGTGCAGTGACATTTGAGTGCTTAACCATAAACAGGACATTTAAACCACACTTTCTAAGGCTCAGAGGAGGCAGAAGGTACATAAGAACAAGAAGACAGAAAGAGCGCCACAACGGTATGTTCTTGACATGACACAGCCATCACAAAGAAGAACTACAGGCTACTGAAGTTGCCCAAACTGAACCTGCATAGAACTTCACCAGTAAATCTGGATCTGGGAGGTGTTCATGGGACCCCACCCCTCCCTTCAGAGCTATTGGCTGTGGATGGATGCTTGGAGAGAAATAATAACTATCTCTAGATGTATGCCTAATGCTGAGCCTACAGGCTCCAGTGGAAACTCCCAAATCTATGGGCCATAAAGATGAATCTGGCTAAAATTGGAGGGTCACAAAAAAGAAACAACCCCCCTAAAAAACACAATGACAATGAACAAAAAAGGCATGATTGTCAAAAAGATACCACTAGGGATAAGAGGGGGAAACCAGGTATGGGGAAAAGAAAGAGAGGGTAGAAGTGAGAGTGTAGAGCATACTATATGAGTGTATGAAAATTATTGAAGAATAAATTTATTTTAAAAATACAAAGAAGATGACTAAAGACACCAGGGAGGCACATCTTTGGCCATGTTTCTGTGGAAATTCATGAAGAGGGAATTAACTGAATGTCAATACCTACTCTAAATGTGAGTGGTGTCCCGTGATGAGAATGGGGTCCCTGACTGAGTAAAAAGTGAAATGTAAGAAAGCAGCTTGAGTCCTGATAGTCCTCGATCTCTCCTTCCTGTTGTGTAGGAAGTGAGCAATTAGCCATATGCTTCCTCCTTTATGGGTGACCTTCTCCTGGGCCATGACTTTCTTTTCATGATGGACTCATTCCTTCAAACTGTGATCCAAAATAAAGCTTTCCTCCCTCCGTGTGATTCTTGTCATTTTTTAGTGGCAAAGAAAAGAGAGGCTAATACATAATCACCATAGTAAAGTAATTTAGCTGTAATAACATTCCTTAATGTTCAAAATGTTAAGGGGTTGTATTCCGTTGAAGCAATTCAGCAAATAATATTTTGTTTATAGTAAACACAGCAAAACACTTTCATTGTTTCCTGGTTCCTGAAGTTGTACTAGATTCAGAAAAACTGTAAAAGGCCTTTTGTAATTGTTTTTTTTTTTTGCTGTTAAATTATATGTAATATAACTCTTAATAGGTATCATTCTAGTAATAAAAGATACTTTCCCTTTGGTTTAAGAAACATGCATAAAACTTCTCACAAGACTTACCATGGATCCAAGGACTACTGAGTAAAATTTTTTTCCAAGATTGTTTAAATTTCCTGATTTTGTGAGGTCTTTGTAAGTTTGAAAATTTTCACAACTCTGAAAATTAACCTTAGAAACAAGATTCCTGGCTTAAAGAAAAACAAAAAACAAAACAAAACAAAATTAATAAAGAAACAAAAAAGAGTAGCTTTTTCCCTCTTTGCTTTGCATCTATTGATCAGATGCTAGGTTTTCCATTGTGCAGCACATTCTCTTCAGTATTCACAAGTCTGCATCTTATAATTCTTTGAAGTCTCCTTACAGCATTTGAATGTAACATCTTGTTTTTCTTCTTAATTAAAGTGGAAACCAGGACAGTTCATCTATGAAGAAACAAAACAAAACAAAAATGTAACTGAGGCCTTTGCCAATTCTCATGTGGCCTGAAGAGGAATAAATGCAGACTTTTAGAAAGTTAGCTCATATAATATATTGTAAGTTTAGGAGTTCAATTTCTATATTAAATGTATATCAGTTTTTGCTGGTTAAAAATGCTATATGAGTTGCTTACAATATATAATTTCATATGGTTATTTAGATTTAGAGTGCTGATTAATATGCTGACCCATTCATTTAACGACACATGAAGTGTATGATGTAGTTTAGACACTGCTCCATACTCTGTCAAATTCTATTAACAAAAGAGAAAATCGTTATAAAATTTCTTTCTTCATAGAGTCTTGGTTCCCTTAGGAAAGACTAGAAACAACACATTTGTTTGGTGAGTATCTAGCAATTAAAAACAAAATAAGAACAGAGGGTTTCAATGGACATTTATTTGGATGAAGCTATCAGAGATGACCTCAGTGGAAGGGCCCTTTCTAAGAGATCTGTGTGAAATAGGAGCAATTGTGAGACTCTGTAGATGGTGTTCTTGAGGCAGAGGATGTAGAAAGAGAAGGCTCGGGGAATGTGGAGAAAAGTCAACCAAAACAGAAACGATGAACCTTGAGCCCACATTCATTGCAAGTTAGTACACAGATCATATGTGAGGGAAGAGCTTGTCATACTGCAGACAAACACAGTCCCCTTAAAACCTCCTTTGATTCTGTCTTGAACTTTGGATTGTTAACTATACATTGATTTTGGACATTTTGGAAAATCTTGATTTATAAAGTTATGCCCATTTTCAAAATGTTGGCACATTTCGTAGAATGCCAGCACTCATTAAAATCACCAATGTTAAAGTCAGAAAAGGCTGCTGAGCTTTACAGCTGCCAAGCTCAGCCTGCCAGATGTGTTTTCCTCCATCTGATGTTTGCTTGAAAGCTTCAAGTTCATCATTAGCCACATCACTGTCAGCTGTTTCCTCGAACAAACAGGCTCACCCTGTTCATTTTCCAGAAAACATCTTCCAAGTATCAAAGTCTGAGTGATGGTAGAGTGTCATTTGCTCATTTGGATAAAAATATTGGCTTGAGGAAGGTGGTTCATTCAGCTCAGAAGTCAAACAACAGAAGAAGTGGATTCCTCGAGGCAACTGTCATATCACAAAATCCATAGAAGTTGTGATATACACTGCTTCATTTAGTGTTTTTAGTTGTAATGGATTTGAGTGGACTTTGCTATTAGGTGGTGTTGGAAACCATAATTAACAAAATGTTCATGAGTCCAGCAGCTTCAAATGTGCCAAAAAAAGAAAAAATGAATAAGCATCTTAACTGTGAGATTTCATAGAGTGAGTTCTCTATTCCAACAAAACTACATACTTCTTTCCCTATGGCGTTGTACTCAGCAATGAAAAACAGAGATCACTATTGGGAAATTTTAACTCATGGACTCTCATTAGAGGACAGATTATTAGAAGATTTTAAATTTTGTCATGTTAAAAATAAAATTATTCATTCAATTCTTTTAAAGGTTGGTTAAATGGGTTTTAAATAATATCATGATAGGTAAAAAGCTTTTTCCAGTGAAAGAGATAGAATGTGCTAAACTCAGAATGCAGCATAGGAAAAGAGAATTTATAGTCAAGGGAGGATGAAGGTGGCAACTGGTGGAAACTGGGAGGAAACATCAAAACTGATGGATGTTGTGTCCGAATTTCCCTAACATGACTCTTTCTGAATATAGGCCAGGATTATCAGGCATGGCAGAAACTGGTAGAAAAAAAAATCAACAGGAAACTGAGGGTGATCCAATGCATCCAAATTGACTTAGGGGGGTTTTTTGTTAAAATTACAGTGGGCAGGTATGCCTAGGAGAAGCTTTAGGAATAAGTAATCTTGGTCAATTATGAATTTATTGAAATGATGCTTTAAAGGGTGATTGCATCATAAGAGTTTTACCACCATCAATAGAATTATTTATCATCAGTTAACATGTGTGGAAGCACATGCTCTCCTCACTTCCTCCCTTTATGTTCAATTGCCTTGTGAGAATGGAGTGTTCTTCCTCTCTAGAGCACTCAGTGACTTGGAATTCTCTTGAAATCAGGGAGCATCCCTCACTAGACACAGATTTAGTTAGCACCTTGAACTGAGGTTCCTCAGCATTTTGATTACTTGTATGTTATACAGCCTTTCTATTTTGTTATAACAGCAGAAACTAATACGCTAAGGCAGGACACTCAGACTAATGGGTCAGATAAGAGAAACAGAAATGCTGAAAACTTAAATTTTATTCTAGATAAGACATGGAGGAATGATCTCATGGTGACATTGAAGAGTAGAGACACGTGGTTTGTATTTTTGATGTCTAGCCCTGGTCACTGGGTACATTGCAGGTAAGAAACATGCTAATTAGGCTGCTTCTCTGGAGGGTATTTCATCTGCACTGAGTTGAGAAGACAGTGACATGGGCTAGGTGACAGCATCACATTCCATAAACATTCAAATCCAGAGCTGATACACTTGAAATGAAGATGGTGGTGAGTAACTGGAATATGAGAGCAGAATTCTGGAGACTTCTAAAACACAAAGATCCATAGCTTGTCTCTAATCAGTAACAAAGATTTAAAAGAAATAGTATGGATGTAGAAAGCAGTCTAAAAGAATAATGCTAAAGCCCAGGAAAGAAAATAGCTCAGTAAAAAAGAATGTACTAAAGTCTGATCAGTACAATAAGATAGAATACAAAGCACATTTGATGAGAAACTTTAAGGGTGGTCATGATAACAGATGGCTGTAGTCCTACTGGCTGGAGTGTGCTTGTGTATTCAGGAATATACAAAAAGGGGTATCAGAACAAGCTAGTGGGATTCTAAGTCAGGAAAGTGAAGTCCTTGTCCTGGAGAAAGACTAGACTGGGAAGAAGTTTTTATAAAACAGAATTTAGGGCTTGTGAAGAAGCCCTTTGGTAGCCAAGTCTAAATGCCTGAGTTCAATCCCTGGTATCCACATGATAGCAGGATAGAACTGAGTTCCCAAAATTGCATGTTTAACCTTCAAATCTGTGTTATGTCATGTACATGCCTATGCATACACACACACTAACTGTAATATTTTAAAAATAAAAGTACAAATAATTAAGAATCCATGTATGCTAATGATATAGTGGAGAGGAGGGAATAATGATGTGAGAGAATGCAGGTACATTAGAATGGAAAAACAGAGGCACAGGACAAAATATTATCTTCACATCAGTGTGTCATCTGAACAAGCTGGTAGAGGTCTGTGTACCACAGTGGCAAGTAAAAGATTGGTAGTGGGATTTCCCAGATAATCTGTTCTGAAGATTTTTGTGCATACCTCAACACTGTAGGAAACACTCACACAAGGTGCAGGAAAGCCATGCAGCATATTTCCATGCCTACAGCCCTCTTGTTTAAAAATCAGCCATGCCCATCCACCAGAAGACATGACTGAAGACCAACAGGGGTAGTATCTAGGAACATGTCTCTGTATCACTAAATTCCACGTAAATCTCTCACTTCCTTGTATTTCCTTGCTGCATCATCTTCATGATCCTGTTAAGGTGAGGAGAGGGATGATGGGAACTCGGAGTGAGTCGCTTCAAAATAGTAATAGGCAGTTCCCATTGAAGATATATGGATTTGCCAACATGAGGGAACTATTTTGTTTGTTTGTTTTTTATGACTCCACATTCTTTTTTTTTTCTTAACAAAGAATAGTTTTTATTTATTTTTTTTAAACCTTACATTTTATTTTATTTTTTTAATGTAAATTTGACATATATTTTAAACAGAGAAAGCAAGACAAAGCAAATATATTCCAGGATTTGGGGTGGTTGATGTTTTATAAAGCTAACATGAATATTGAATTGTCACTGATTGAAAGACAATTACTAATTTTACATTTCATATTTATATTATCCACAAAATCTAATAATCAAAGAAAAAATTAACTTTACACATAAAGAATATATTTTTCAGAGAAAATATGTGACAATACAATATTCTTTATAAATAGAAATATAACAACAAAAAGAAATTTTTATTATCCTTTCTTTATTAAATATGGCTTTTTTATCTCACACCAATATTTAGTTTATAGCGCTTAAATATTTCACAATATAATTGTTAGGAAAGTACCAAAGAAGCCATGTATTTGTGTAGATTCATAACCTCATTAAGAATTCTTTGTATAGCAGTAAGCATGCATTGATTTGTTTAGAAAATTTCTACATGTTCTCGAGTAAGAGAATATTAGCAAAAATTACATAATTGTGTATGTGTAAGTTTTTAGGATATCACACTTATTCTGACACAAAATATGAAAATATTTTTCTCTTAAGCTTCCTCACCCCCCCAAAAAAAAACCAATTCTGGTAAGTCATATCCTTTTAAATACAATGGTTATTTCAAGAGATACGGTGGCAAAAACAATTGTAGGATGTAACTGAAATGATTGCAATAAAATACCACAATTAAGAATGATTTACAAAGCCCCTATTACACATATAAAGACAATTAAAGAAACTTAAAGGCATAACTTCCCGACCTTTTCTTTTGGTTTGCACATATATGTATACAAATTTCAATTAATACAATAGCGATGAGCATTCCAACTTCGTAATAAACCTACATTAAGTACACTGTCTAGTTTCCAATAGTCACATTGTCTTTGACAATCGGTTCACCTCCCAACTAAATACTCAACAACTTTAAAATAAACTACCAAGGAAAGAAAATAGATAGTTTATTAGCCCTAGCGATCATATTTTTAAGAGAGGAACAACTAGAATGATGAAAAAAATGGCATGAAAAAGCAACCTTCTCTAACATCTGCAAACAAATGTGTTGCTTCCTAAAATAAAAAAATAAAAAGAACATTTAAAGCAAATTTAGTAGCAGTCTAGTGACAGATCAGTAATAGAACAACTTACTAGATTCCCCAGAGTAAGATGATATTGTGTGAACATGTTTTATTGATATTCATATTCCATCTGCCGTTTTTGTAAAATCAATCTTTAGTGATTACTTCCAAGAAGATACTGACAAGTTTGTGA
>JAQQSO010004045.1:0-13092 GCA_028658305.1 Pachyuromys duprasi | reverse complement strand
AACAGGGGAGGATCTCCTCCCCTTCCATCTGACCCCAGATCATCTTGTCTCCTCAGGGCTGGCTGCAATGTCCTCCCCTGGGATCTAGCCAGGCTGTTACTCCCTGGCATGTATTGGGGAGGGTCGAAGAGTCAGCCATCAAGTTCAAGATTGAAATAGTCCCTGTTTCCCTTACTAGGGTCTTTGGTTCGACAATGAGCTATCATGGGCCACATCTGAGCAGGGGTTCTAGGCCATATCCATATATGGTCCTTGGTTGGAGAAACTGTCTCATATAAGACCCCTGTGCCTTGCTCAGTTTGGTCTTTGTGGAGCCTAGTTTATATACATAGTGAGACTTTGTTGGAGAAAATTATGTTTTCTGGTGTGAGCAGTTATGAATAGAGGCAGCTTCTGAGTTAGGGATGGGGTTTGTATCCACTTCCTTTTTAAGTGCTAGAACCTCATCTGGTCTAGCCCTGTGCATGCTACCTCAGTCTTAGAGTCCATAGAAGCTTTGCTCATGTTGATTTAGAAGCCCTTGCTTCCTTGGTGTCCTCCCTTCCTTCTGGCTCTTACAGTCTTTCTGACTCCTCTTCCACAGTGCTCCCTGAGACCTGAGGGTAGGGATTTAATGTAGACAACCCATTTAGGTCTTAGTGCCCCAAGGTCCCACATTCTCTGTACATTTTCCTGCTGTGGGTCCTCCTGTGTTTGTACCCATCTCATGCAGGAAGAAGCTTCTCTGATGATGGTTGTCTAAGGCACTAATCTATGAGTATATCAGACTATCTTTAAGAGCTATTTCATCACTATGTTCCTTTAATAAAACAGCAGCTTTGGATTTCCCTCAGGTGTCTGGGCCTATCTATTCTCAGGTTTTTGGCCACATAAAGAGTCTTGGAGATTGGTTTCATCTCATGGAGTGAGCTTTAAATCCACTCAAATATGAATTAGTTATTCCCAAGCTTTGTGCCAATATTGCACAAGCATATCTTGTAGGCTGGTCATCAAAGGGTTGGAAGTTGGTTGGGATTTTACCTTTCTACTATGTTAACAAACAGAATACCTTCCAGTGCCATTACTTTCCATATGGGTAAAGACTACCTGAGTAACAGATTGACTTGTCTATGTCCTAGGAGTTGTGTTATGTTCTGTCTTCAGCAATCATGCCTTACCATCAGTATATATAGAGGAACCAAAAGCCTTGGAAATAGTCTAGGCTGTTTTGGGGTTTTCATGAGATCCATTTGGCCAACAATTCCATGACATATAACCCATTTCTGGAACTGGAGGTTTTATTTGGTGACAAGGATGTCTAGTTGGGATTTATATTTCCTGTTATTTGGTGAATATATTTAGATTTCTTTCATGTGTGTATAAATTTTAAGAAGCTTCTGCTATATTAGGTTTCTTTAGTACCCATCTAACAGCCCTTACTTTTAGCTGTCCCTGCCTGTATACTATCCCTTCACTCTTTTGCCCTCCGCATCCCAATTTGATCCTCCTTTTCCAATCCCAACCACACATGGCCATCTCTAACTTTCTAATTCATTATACCTTCCTAGGAAGATCCGTACTTCTCCACATGGGTCTTTACTCTATACCCAATTCTCTGTGGGTATGCTAATTGTAGCCTGCTTATAGAAGATTAATAGCTAACATCACATATAAGGGGATATATACCTATTAATGTAGGGGGTCTCGGTTACCTCACTCAGGATAATATTTTCTTGTAGGTCTAACCATTTAGCTGTGAATGTCATGCTCTCATTTTTAACAGCTGAGTAATATTCTATTGTGTAAATGTTCCATATTTTGTCTATTCTTCAGCTGATAGCCATCTAGGTATGGAAGCATGCTTTCAGTGGCTCAGTCAAATGCAATACCATAATATATCACAAATTTAGTGATCATGCCAAAGTATTTATATATAGTAGAATTCTCAATGAGGGCTTTCCTGACCTTAAATGAGTCCTTATTTAGAGGAAGAACAGTTAAGGTTATCCCATGATCCCACTAGAATACCAGAACCACCAACGTAAACAATTTATCTTCTTAAATCTATAGTGGTTTTATCAAAACAGTCTAGAATCACACACATAAGAAATATACCAATATACTTTCATCATTGAAAACACTATTCTGTTAGGAGGTTTTAAGATAAGACAACAGAAGGAGAAATGGAAATAGAAAACCAGAATACAGAAAAATAAAAACTTCTCCAGATAAACTTGTATATTAGTATTCATTTTTAAAAGTCCCTGAAAATGCTAAAATATTGAACTTGTGTCAATTATTGTGTTGTATTTTTTCATCAAAATAAAAACCTACTAGTTATTTAAAATGATGAACTTGGTGGCTTTGGCATTACATACCTCTTGAGAGAATTCCTGGCACATAGTAGGCTGTGTGAAAACAGCCCTTAATTATTAAAAGGTTTTGTATATTTTGGCATTCAGGTGAGGTCCACACAAATGACACACATATACCTTTTTGTAGACAGAACAATACAGTCTCCAAAGTCACATTTTATAAGTTTCAGTCATGACTTTATCAATTACAGCATATATGATCTTGAACGTTACTATAAATTACATATATGATCGCGAACAAGTTACTATAATCTTTTCTCACCTGTAAAATAATACCTTTCTCACAAGATTTCTGTAAGGATTAAACAAACGCATGCATGTGAGTTTAAAGGGGAAGATTGTCTGAGCACATAGTAAGTTCTCCCTCTGCTAAATTATTCTACATGAAGCCCGCAGAAGGATGTGTATTACAAAGTCAATTTTTAACAAATGTCTGTTCTTGTTACAGTTCATACTATAAGACAGCTTCAATATACATATGTCCTGATGAAACACTTTAATTTTGATCTGACCACACAATTCAATTAGTTTTACAATATTAATATCACTTTTGTGTCCATATTTCTGAGCTAACTTTCTTCTTGTGACTAGGGCTACTGTAAACAATCTTAAAGACAGATTTCTCTGGACATGAGCACTGTCTTTTGAGAAGCATTAGAAAACAGATAACTACGAAGTATAATTTTGGATAGGAGACAGTAGGACCATTATTCATATTCTAGTATTTGTGGTATTTGACTCTTCCCTATTCCAATATTGATGTTTATTTAGGAAGAAAAAGTGCTAAACTGTACAAATAAGCAAGAAAGTTATCACTTTTGGTCTATTGGAAAATATTGTTTGCTTTATAGCTTTGTTTACAATATTTAAAAATACAAGTTTGAACTAAGCAATATATTTATCAACTTTTATTTTTATTTAAATTTACTATCATTGTTTTAATTTATTCACTTCACATCCCAGTTGTAGCCCCTCTCCCTCATCTCCTCCAGGTTCCACCATACCTCTTCTTCCTTCCCCACCCCCCAGTCCTTCTTTAGAAAAAGAGAGCCTTCTCCCTTACCAACTGACCCCATCTATCAAGTCTCATCAGGACTACCTGGGTCCTCTTCCTCTGTGCTATGGCAAGACCGCCCTTCCTGAGAGAAGTGATGGAAGAGCAGTCAACAGAATCCAGGTTAGAGATGGTCCCTGCTCTCCTTATTAGGGAACCAACATGGAGACTGAGCTACCTATGGTCTACATCTGAGCAGGGGGTCTAGGTCCTCTCCATGCATGGTCTTTGTTTGGTTCATCAATCTCTACAGGACCCACTGGGCCCAGATTTGTTGGCTCTGTTGATCACCTTGTAGGGCTCCTGTCCTCTCCAGGTCCTTCTATCCCCCACATTCTTCCCTATGACTCCTTTCACTCTGCCCAAAGTTTGGCTGTGAGTCTTAGCATCTGCCTATATTCCCTGCAGAGTGGAGTCTTTCAGAGAATATCTACGGTCGGCTCCTGTGCTGTTCCCTCTCTTCAACCACTTCTGGTGTCTATTCTATTTGCCCTTCTGCATGTGAATTAGGCATCCTCCACAGGTACTCCTTGTTATTTAGTCTCTTTAGGTCTGTGGATTGGTGTATGGTTATCCTCTACATAACCATAATATCCTCTTATAAGTGCGTATACACCATGCATGTCTTTCTGCTTCTGGGAATACCTCACTCAGGATGATCTTTTCTAGCTCCAACCATTTGACTGCAAATTTCATGATTTCCCAGTTTTTAAGTAGTAGTATTCGATTGTGTAAATTTACCACAATTTCTGTACCCATTCTTCAGTTGAGGGACATCTAGGTTGTTTCCAGATTCTGACTACTACGAATAAAGCTGCTATGAACATAGTTAAGCAAATGTACTTGTTATATGATGAGGCAAAGTTCGGGTGTGTTCCCAGGAGTGATATATTGGGTCTTGAGGTAGAACTATTCCCAATTTTCTGAGATTAATTTCCAAAGTAGTTGTGCAAGCTGGCACTTGCACCGTCTCAGTCCTATTTGTGATTCATTGTAAAGAGTCTAAACAATAACCCCTGTTTTCAAGGGTATGAGAAAGATGTCCTTTTTTAATTACTTGTATAGATACCTTATTCAAAAACTCAGACAATTTTGTTGTTCTTACATTGATCCATGTTATTATTAATAGCTACAAGAGATCGGGGTGAAACTAAAGCTGTTGGAGCATTTTCTCAGTCACTTACAAAAATTTCATACTTCTCTGAGGAGGCATATATAAAAAGGCAAGTATAAACAAATTTGGAGTATCTATCAACAACATCTAATTAATACCTCCACTTTATATCTTCAAGGCCAGCATTTTTCCAGTTTCAAGATGGATTTTTCAACTACCAACTGGATCTTGTTTTCAGTTAGGTACAAACAATTTGTGCCTTGTAAACTAAAGGATGAAACACTTATTGAGTAGGACTAGGCACCGAAAACCTGTTTCCATCTCCATTTCTGTTATGTTCGCTGAGCCTTTGAATAACATCTTTTAGTACTGTGCAAGCTAGTCTTCATGAAAGAGACCTCTGAGTCACATTTAATTCAATTCCTCCACGTGCTATGTTTGAAGTCTGCAGTGTATTGAGCAATAGAGACTTACCTTCAAATTCTGTGTAACAATCATGAGCAATAGCAATAGTCCATATTGGTTGAGGGTTACTTGGAATCACTTGACCAACAATTCAAAGATCTTCTAGCCTGAGACAATCTATGACTGTTTGAAGGAGTATTGTCATCTCAAGCAGTATAATTTCATTTAATTATATGTGTATATTACATCTGTATTTTAAATGAACATAAAATAATGTTTGCTTATGACCTCTTTAAACATCTTTATTTAACCCTTCTTCCTTTGCATTACCCCTCCCTCCCAGGTTAAAGTCCCTTTTCCATATTTCCCATTTTCTCACTAAGTGCAACCCACACTAATAACCAACTCACTAAACCTCGTTTCTTCACTAAATGCACCCACCCACTGTTCATTTTTACTTCCCTGGTTTTATGGTTACTCCAGGTTATGTATTAACCTTTGAAGATATGGAGCTAAGAATCACAAATGAGAGAGACTATGTAGCATTGGTTTTTCTGGGTCTGAGTTACCTCACTCAATATCTAGCTCTTGCTATCTACCAGAAATATTCATGTCTTCAATTTTCTTTAAATCTGAACAATATTGCATTGTATATATGTACCACAGTTTTATTTTCCATTCATCAATTGCAGGAAATTTAATTTGTTTCCATTTCATAGCTGTTTTGAAGAGAGTGGCAATGAATACATCTGAACAAGTATTCATGGCTTAGGTTGTTACATCCTTTGGACATGTGACAAGGAGTAGTATATCTGGATCATGTCATACATTTATTTTTAACCTTTTTGAAGTTTCTCCATACTGATTTATAGAGTGACTGCACCAAATTCACAATCTCACCAAGAGTGAATAAAGGTTCTTCTTTCCTCACATCTTAACCCCCCTTTGTTGTCAGTTTTTTTTTCTTTTGGTTTTTAGTTTTTGTTTTTGTTTTGAGACAAGGTTTCTATGTGTAGCCTTGGGTGCCCTGAACTTTCTTTGTAGACCAGGCTGTCTTTGAACTCACAGAGATACACCTGCCTCTGCCTTCCTGACTGCCGGAATTAGAGGCGGCCACCACCGTGTTCTGCTATCAATTGTATTCTTGATCTTAGTTATTCTGACTAGGGTGAGATGAAAACTCAAGAGTATTCTTTATTTATAATTTCCAAAGACAATAGACAATTTTTAAATATTTTAGTCATGTTTATATCTCCTTTTGATAAGTCTCCTTAGGTCCGTGGATAATTTGTTTTTAATTTTAGTCATTTGATTTTAGGACTTTGGATATTTAGTTTTTCATATATTTGTGATATTGATCCATTGTGAGATGCATAGCGAGCAAATATTCTCATTTTTTGGCTTCCTCTTAATTTGATGGATTATTTTTTGTTTTGTTTTATGTTTGTTTGGTTTTTCTTGTACAAAAGTCACTTTTTAGTCTCATAGGATCTCACTTATCAATTTTTATTCTTAATTTCTGGATAAATGGTGTCCTACTCAGAAAATTCCTTCCTTCCCCTATATCTTCAAGGATTTTGTTATTGTTTTCATTGTTTCAGTCTGTCAAATTACATGGAAAGATGTTTGATCTATTAATTTCCTACAGGGTGATTGACAGAGATCTATCTCATTCTTATGCTATGTGTATATTCTCATTCTTATGAGTATATTCAGTTTTTCAAGCACAGGCAGCATTTATTGAAGATGCTTTTTCTCCAATTCAAGTTTTGGCATCTTAGTCGAATATTAGATGGCTGTAGTTTTAAACACTCATGTTTGGATCTTCTTTTTTGTTTTATAGGTCTACATTTCTATTTTGTGCCAACATAATTTTGTTTTATTATAACTCTGTAACATATTGATATATAAAATGATCATCACCCCAGCATTGTTTGTTTTTCTCCAAATTGTTTAGGTTAGACAGGGTATTCCTTTCATTTCTTTTTCTTTCTCTTTTCTTTCTCTCCTTCTTTCTTTCTTTCTTTCTTTCTTTCTTTCTTTCTTTCTTTCTTTCTTTCTTCCTTTCTTTCTTTCTTTTTTCCTGTTCTTATGAAGAATGCTTTGGAGATTTTGATTGGGATTACACTGAATTTATAAATCGCTTTATTTAGAATGGTCAGTTTACAATATTAATTCTACCAATCCATGATCATTCCATTTTTAAATATTTTTTATTTTTTATTACAATTTATTCACTTTGTATTCCAGCTGTATCCCCCACCCTCATCTCCTTCCAATCCCACCCTCTCTCCCTCTTCTCCCCCTATACCCCTCCCCTAGTCAACTAATAAGGGAGGTCCTCCACACATACTCTCTGATCCTAGTCTATCAGGTCTCATCAGGACAGACGACATCATCTTGTCTGTGGCCTGGCAAAGGCTGCATGAACTCCAACCCCCACCTCAGGAGGAGGTGATCAAACAGTTGGCCACTGAGTCGATGTCAGAGACAGCCCATGTTCACCTTACTATGGAACCCACATGTTGACTGGGCTGCCTATGGGCTACATCTGAGCAGTGGGTCTAGGTCCTCTCCATGAATGGTCCTTACTTGGAACATCAGCCTCTCCAGGTCCCCTGGGTCTAGAGTTTTGGCTCTGTTCATTTCCTTTTAGAGCTCCTGTTTCCTCTAGGTCTTACCCCTTCTTTTTCTCTAAGATTCTGTGCACTCTGCCTGACATTTGGCTATGAGTCTCAGCATCTGCTTTGATACTCTGCTGGGTAGATTCTTTCAGAGTCCTTTCATGGATGGAACTAGAAAAGATCATCCAGAGTGAGGCAATCTAGAAGCAGAAGGACACACATGCTATATACTCACTTATAAGTGGATATTAGCCATATAAGATGGGATAAACATACCAGAATTTATAGTCCTAAAGAAACTAAACAACAAAGTACACTAGGGAAGATGCTTAATCCTCATTCAGAAGGGCAAACGGGATAGACATCTGAAGTGGGAACAAATAGGGAACAGGACAGGAATCTTCCACAGAGGACCTCTGAAAACTCTACCCAACAGGGTTTTGAAGCAGATGCTGAGACTCACAGCCAAACTTTGGGCAGAGTACAGGTAATCTTAGGGAAGAAGGGGGAGATAGAAAGATCATTCTTTTTTCTAGTGGCTTCATCAATATCTTCCTTTTGAGATTTCAATTTTCAATTTTATAGGCCTTTAACCTACTTTGTTAGGTTTATCCAAAGATGTTTTATTTTCTTTTTTGTCCTATTTTTTATACATTTATTTGTTTTTATATCAATCACAGGTTAGGTTTTCTGCATCCCATGTGTAGCCCCCTCCCTCATTCCCTCCCACCCTCCCCAACCCTCCCTCATCTCCTCCCCGCCCCCTCCAACTCCACCAACAGGGGAGGATCTCCTCCCCTTCCATCTGACCCCAGATCATCTTGTCTCCTCAGGGCTGGCTGCAATGTCCTCCCCTGGGATCTAGCCAGGCTGTTATTCCCTGGCATGTATGAGGGAGGGTCGAAGAGTCAGCCATCAAGTTCAAGACTGAGACAGTCCCTGTTTCCCTTACTAGGGTCTTCAGTTCGACAATGAGTTATCATGGGCCACTTCTGAGCAGGGGTTCTAGGCCATATCCATATATGGTCCTTGGTTGGCGAAACTGTCTCATATAAGACCCCTGTGCCCTGCTCAGTTTGATCTTTGTGGAGCTCTTGTTCTCCCCAAGTCTTACTAACTTCCCCTATTTTTATTATTACTTCCCGCCCTCTGCCAAGGGCTTAACTGTGAGTCTTAATATCTATCTGCTTTGATACATTGCTATACTGATTCTTTTTCATAGGTCCTCTTTGGTATGCTCCTGTCCCGTTGCTTGTTTTCTCCTCCATTCAATGTCCATCCTATTAGTTCATCTAAATGAGCATTGATCATACCAACCTGGGTCCTCCTTCTTGTATATCTTCCCTAGGTGTGTAGATTTCAGCATGACCTTTCTATCCTATGTTATTGTCAATGCAGCTGGAATACAAAGTGAATAAATTGTAATAATAAAAAAAAAGAAAAAAGAAAAGTGTTTCCATAACCTGGAACGCTCGCTATGATGTACAGAAAAGCTACAGATTTTTGTAAGTAGATTTTGTATCTTGTCACATTGCTAAAATTGTTGATCATTTATTTAGGTTTACGTGTGAATTTTTTTTTTAGGATTTCTAATGTTAAATATAATATCACCTTGCAAATACTGACAATATGACTTTTTCTTTTATTTGTATACCTTTGATTACCTTCTTTTGCCTTATTGTTGTGGCTTGTGCTTTAAGAACTATATTGAAAAAGAGTGAAGAAAAAACTGAATGCTGCATAGTTCCTAAATTTAATAGGATTGTTTTGAGACTTACTAGGATGATGTTGTTTGTGAGTTTGTTGCATGCAGTCTTTGTTATGTTGAGGTATTTTTCCTTCCAATCTTACTTTCTATTGGACTTTTATCGTGAAGGCATTTAGGGTTTTTTCAAAAGACTTCCACATCTCTTGTGATGATAATGTGATTTTTGTCTTTAAATCCATTTATATGATTTATTATATTTTAAACATAGGTATGTTGAAGCATTTTCTGACTTCTGGAATAAAACTAATTTGGTGGTGTTGGATAATTTTTCATATGTGCGTGATTCACTTTGAAAATACTTTATTGATATTTTATCTATGTTCATCAGATAAAATTAGCTGTAGTTTTCTTTGCTGGTAGTAGCAAGTCTTTTATTTCTTTACTTGGTTTGGGCATTAGAGTAATAGAGCTTTTTCAGGTGACTTTGGAAGCAATCTTGTTTTCTAGAAGTACTGGTAGTAGATCTTCACTGAATGACTAGTAAAATTCTTCTGAGAATCTATGTAGGCCTGGGCTTTTGTATTAATAGAATGTGTTTTTATTACCGTTTCAGTCTCCTTATTTGTTATGGTTTTATGTAAGTTGCTTATTTCTTCTTGGTAATTTTAGTGGTTTAGATGAACTGATAAATTTGTCCATTTCGTTTAGATTTTACAACTTAATCTTGTATAGGTTTTAATAATATTCTTTTATAACAATCTGAATTTCGTTGGTGTCTATTGCATGCCTTCTTGTTCTTTTCTGATTCTGTTAATTTGGGTCACCTCTTTAATTCCTTTGATTAGTTGGGCCAAGTGTTTGTCTATGTTGTTTATCTTCTGGAAAAAAACCAGTTAGCCTTTTTATTTCCTGATTCTTTATAATGTTTTTTTTTTCTATAATCATTGATTTTCCACTTGAAAGCTACTGAATCCTTTGTCAATTAATAATGTAGCAGAAATGTGAAGCAAGATTTTTCTTGTATGTTACCTTATACAAACATGTTTTGTAGTAAATAATTGTGGCAAGGGGTTTTCTAGGGTGGATTTGGATATATGATGTTGTATGATAACGTGTAATTGAAAGCCCCAAGTTTTGTCTCCTTCTTCAGATTTAAAAATGATTTACATGGAATTTAAATTTTGAATGTCATTATTACCTCATGGCACCTGAATCTATGGTAAATATTTTTATATAGTTTCTTAACACTCTATAGGCAATGCCAGTAATCAACAGCTTGCTATTACATACAAGGCAATATGACATTTTGTTTCTGTCAGATAGTGTTAGCCTCAAGCTCCAGTGCTGCTTCAATATTAACATATTTAAAAGCAAAAACTGAGTGGATGGTAACTTTGCAATAGATCATGAGGATAATATACATAATGCCCTTGTGTCCATCACTATCACAGAAAAAAAAGAATGATAAGTCATATTTCCTCTAGAGAGTTGTTGTAAGAACCATAAAACATACTTATTTTCACATAATCAATAAACAGGTAAAACAATCTTTATTACACATTTGTTTGCATTCATTATTTTATTTTTATTTTTTCATAAAAATCAAGAAGGGAGTGACAGTTAACTCTGTTTTGCCATCAGTTTTGAACAAGGTGAGAAATGATCAAGATATTAACTCAGAGGTGACAAAACATATTGAGAGAAATTGAAATTTTCTTTTATTTTTCATCCAATACAACACTAAAATTTGATTTCAAAATGAATGTCTTGCTGTAGCAAGCATTTCCTAAAACCTTTGTTCATCTATAGTCTGTATGTATTGAATAGAAAAGCTACCTTTTCATAGCTTCAGAGGGGGTGCTGAGGTAGAGATTAAAAGATTAGTGCCTTTTAATGGAACATAAGTTCATAGGTCTGACCCCTCTTTTTATAAGCTTCTTGATCTTTGGTAAATTACTTCATATTTCTGAGACTTAGTTGTGTCCTCTATAAAACAAGGAGTATTAATTACTCGTCTGATATTATAAGTAAAATAAGTCATTTTTAATGTTCTGTAAAACCAATATTACACAGTGTATTTGCAGTGAATTATTATTAGTGGCCAAACAGCTGAGGTGTGCACAAAATTATCTGTTTATTTTTTTCAGTTTTGTAATTTAATGCTTTATACACTTATTTTGGTTAAATGGAACATTTAGAACTCTTAGTCCTAGTTGTTACTATTTAGGCAGCCTGCTTCTGGGTTGCCTAGCAACCTATGATGTCATCATGTATTGCCCGCCAGGTGTCGCACCTGACAGGCATGGTTAAGTTGCTCCTTAAAAAGATCAACCCACCAATTTGTCTCTCTCTTTCCCTATTGCTCTCTTACTCTCTCATTCTCATCTGCTCTCTCCCCTTTCTCTGTCAGGGCACCCTCTCCCTTCCCACTGTCATGTCTCACTCTTTCATTCTCTCTCTTTCAGCCACATCCAATAAACCTCTTTCATACAAAATCTGTGTGCATCATCATTTCCTTGGTCCTAACATTGGTGTGTTGGCCTGGAAGGGCTCTTATGATAGCACCTGGTCTGGTCATGCCAGGACCCTTTTAATTGGTCCATGATGCCAGCCACATATTTTATTTCTGTTCTACCTATCCCTAACCACCACTCAACCACCTCTACCTTAAAACACTTTCTCTTAACTGCCCTGCCGTAAACTTGGATGTCTGACCCTCTGCTTAGGGCTGCTCAGACTCAGCATCCTGCCATGTGCTCTGAGCACCAGGGACAGGGCAGACACCAAGGCTGCTTCAAAATCAGCTTGGGGAAACTAAAATTTTCACTCCCGATGCTGGAACTGCCACTTCAAATACAGACAAAGCCTGCTTCTAAACTATTGCTGTTAGGTAAACAATTGCTGTGGACACACACGGATGGTTTTAGATTGCACTGCTGCCTCAGGCCCCACAGGCAAGGTTTTAAATCTCCTGCAGAATGCCTGCCACCAGAGGCTGGCTTGCAGAGGAGGGTTTTCGGTAGCACAGACTTTCAATCAGCCATACCACGTGCATGTAGACTTTCAAAGCTGGCCTGAACAGCCATACCAGCAAGCAACTGTCTTGCTATTCCTCTATGGCCATGCACCACACATACCTAGCTGCCATGTTGATTCGGGGATAAGGAGGGTGGAACGACAGCTTCACTGCCATCTCCACTAAGAGCGAGCACATGATTTCACCACCATCATAACTTAAGGAACTTAAGGAAAGTCACATGATTGGAAGCCATCTTTGTTATAAAATGAAACAAACAAACAAACAAAAACTTACTGTGGTTTTCCCTACTGGCAGCTGCAAAACACTTTGTTTCTGTTCCACTGTTTTTGGAGCTGCAAAACTGCAGTCTCTTGTATACCATAAAAGGCCACTGTGCCCCTTCCGAACTCCATTCTAAAGCTGCCTATCTGCCCCTCTGCTATGCTATTTGGTCGACAAACCACTAGCTGCATGGTCCATTTCCATTTCCCTTTTCTCATTTACAGGAATGGCTTCTTCATATTCTTTCCTCTTAGGGAAGCCTCTGGCTTCTACACCTATATTTGTCCTACTCAATTGTCTGCTATCCAGTAATATCCAGTAACGCCGACAGTGATACGTGAAAAAAAACAAAACAATTTCCTATTTCTCTTTTCTTAAAATCATGTCTGTTAAATTGAAGAAGATCTTAGAAGGTGGAAAGACCTCCCGTGCTCATGGATTGGTAGGATTAATATAGTGAAAATGACCATATTGCCAAAAGCAATCTACAGATTCAATGCAATCCCCATCAAACTACCTTCACAATTCTTCA
>JAQQSO010004044.1:0-13096 GCA_028658305.1 Pachyuromys duprasi | reverse complement strand
TTAAACTTAAAAGGACACCCACAATTCTTAATATATCATTGTGTGAGATCAAAACTCTAAGGTGGACCAGAAGTTGTCAGGGAAGCAGAGGGGAACTAGAGTGGTGCTGAAGCGTTTCTTCCTAGTTAATTGTGGTACTAATATTTAAATGACTGAGTCATTTAGAAACACATAGACTGCACACTGTGATGAACTGAATGTATTAAATGGCAATTAAAATTTTTAAAAAAAGTTTAGCATTTGAATTAAGTATATTGTCTGATTTCTAATGCATGACCCCTTGTTTCACTATCCTTGAGTTTTATTTTTATATTCTAGCTTTTATTTCCCTCTGTGACGTGAAAACTTGCAGATATATCTCCTCTTCCTGTGAAGACACTATTAATGGCAGAGTAATGCATGTTGGTACCTTATGGCATAGGGATTTTGTGTTATACAGTTCTGTTTGATTCCAAAATGAACTCTGTTCTCAGCAGCTATGCACTCACTGTTATCTAGAAACCAAAAATATCTAGTAGATAACTTTAGTTCAGAATGTCACACTGCCACTGTGCCTAAAGGAGCTGGTATGTGTCACAGTTCTCTTACAATGCCATCCCTACACACTACATGTACAACGGTTGCATCAGATTAGATTGGATCAGCTGATGCAAACCTAGAAATCTGAAAGCAGTTCTCCTTGATTTAGGAAAGAAAGGTGAAGAAACCATGGTGCCATAAGTCTCATAATGAATTATGTCAAATCTTGGTCCTCTGTTCTGTTTCCAAAATTTAGACATGGAAGGGCAGCATAGGATGGAGTGGAGGGGGGTATCCTGAAACACAAAAGGAAATCGTAGAGCTCCTTGAGAGCAGACAATGTATTTTTAGTTTCATATGCCTTTATATTTCTCAAGTGCACTTCAGTCAGAATAGATACACAGTATGGCAATAGTTTGTTGTGCATCAGAACTCCGTTTTACTTATGGACATAGTGTCTGTCTATAATGTCTCTGTGTAGACTTGGCTGTTCAACATTTATACATTCATTAATTAGCAGCTAGGTGTGGTTTAAAGGATAATATTCCTGGCACTCATCTTACATGAAGCAGTCAACAGCTTTTGTGGAAGATTAAATGTGGCCGTGAATCATTTGGTGATCCCCAGAAACCATTTGCTGCCAGAAGACTGAAATGCTGTGATTACTGTGCCGGGGGGACAGGGGGAACATTCAGCACAACAAGCAGAAGTACTCACAGAGTGGCCTCTTGAAAAGTTACCTGGATATGTTTTTGCTTCCTTGGATATTTTTTTTGGTATGTTTACTCTTATTTCATTTGAAAAGAAGTTCCTACCAGTCAGTAGAGTATGTTTAAATATAACCTGAATTGAAATACTATAACACAAGATCAATGTATACTTGTAAAAGTTAAAATTGTAATTAATGTAAAATTTATTTTTATTCTTTAACGAAAGCTGGATCTAAATCTTCAAAGTGTTTATTCATTTTAAAAAGAATCATAAAAAGCATATACCATATCAATGATGTATTTTAACACAGTATCACTACAAAAATTAAAAATATATTTATTTTAGTATAATTCAAATAAGAGAAATTAATTGTTGATTGGAAAAATATAGTCTTTAACATAAAATTTGATGTTTTTAAAGCATGTTTTATATTTGTATAATTTGTACATGTAATTTCTATAAATATTTTTGTACTTATAAATACATAATACTGAAAATACATTATGTGCATTCCAATGTACATAATATAGACTTACCTAAATAAGAATACTAATTGTTTCAAATATATTTTTCTAAATGTTTCAAATTTCAAGTTCTATCACCCACTTGGCAATTTATGTATTCAAATGTATTCTGAATGGAAAACAATTTAAATAATGAAATAAAATAAGATGTAATATTTCACAAGGCTAAAAAAGATGTTCATCAACACGTAACCATTGATGCATGAAGAAAAAAATCCTTTTAATACATGTATTTGTATCTATTCTAGGATTACCGGGGAAAATACATGGTTTAGTAAACTGATTTAGGTCTCAATAAGAAAAGAATTTTCTGTGTTCTTTTTCCATAATTGGATTTAGTATGCATTGTAAAAGAACAGGCCTTTCACTGAGCAGCGTTAGTAACCCATTTTGAAATAACACAAAAGGCTTTTTAGAGCTTTGACACCATCACACCATCGGTGCTTCTCTCCCCCACTTCCTTCCCTCCCTCCCAGGCTTCTTCTCCAGGCCTGTGTCTGCAGATGGAAACTGTGAAATTACAGCCCCCTCGTAAGAAACGGAGCTCATTTGCAGCGTTCAGTGTCCTTTCAAAGTGTTGGGAGAACTTTTTTAAGTCTCGAAATTGCTTTAACGCCAAAGGTGTGTTCCACTTGGAGAAGTAAGAGCCTGCACACTGTGAAGTCTGTGTCTTTTTGGATGTCCGCTGGAGAAGAGCCTGCACACTGTGAAATCTGTGGTTTTTTGGATGTCGGCTGGAGAAAGCTATGCCTATATTGTGAAGCACTGCTTTAATACCGACAGAAAGGCTAAGAGGCAGAGGCATCTACCCTCACTGTGACTAAAATGTTTACTTTAGCAAACACTGCTCTATTACATTTCAAAGTGCTGCTCTTTGAATTTTAAATTGTAAAGAAAGCCTGGCCTCTATTCTTGAAAGCTTTGGTTAAACATAAAAAGGAGAAATCAGCTTTGAAGTTCCAATGAGATGCACCAGCTTGCCTCTCTGGGATGAGCCTGAAAAGGTTGTAGGCTGCATGTGTGCCATTTATCACTGTAACTGAGGTCTGCAGTGACCATCATTGTTTTCACCATTGACCGTTTCTGATTTTCTGTAAAAATAAAAGTTTGGAGCCAATGTAATGTCTTGCTTATTTTGCTCAACTTGAGAAATATCTCTACCAAATAATTGTATAATCTTAATTTTTAACAGATCATCACATGGGCATCTAAATTGTCAAATTATGTCTGTAATCTAGGGTTTTATTGATTCAAACTCACCCATTTCTTCAGGATTTACTATGCACATGAAAACCAAATCACAGAAAATTTATATTGTTGGCGTAGATGCTCACCTTAATGAGTATTTATTTTGGTAGATGAGGACTTGCATAATTGAACAATCCTGGAGCAGATATAATTGAGTATTACAATAAATAATGCCATCTATTTACAAATGGGAGCCATTAAGTCCTCCACTTTGCTTACTGGAGTGAACTTTTAAAAACAAATAATTATAAATGCACCATCACAAAATAAGCCTTTTTGGGGTCAGGCCACTTCATGTACTTTCATGAATCATCATGTCGCAGAACTCTGTTTATGCTGGAAAATGAGATAAACATTCTAGTGTAGAAGGTGTTAAGGTGCTGTCTTCGCTGCCAGTTAATGCTTAAAGTAACTCTGAGTACATCTATTCCTCAGTTATTCAGCAAAACTTATTTGCTTGAAATGTCCTTCCTAAAATCCCATAAGGATAAAAAATAAAGGATAAAAATCATGGCATTATTTGCATATTAGGTACAATTACATTTGATTTTGATTGAATATCTCTTCTGAGTAATAAAGCCAATTCTAAGCCAACCATGTGCTCTTCCTTATCAAAACAAAGAGCAGCTGATTTGTCTCTGAATATGGCAAGATTAAGAAGATAAAATCTATTTACACTATTTCTTTCCCCAAATATAAATTTCATACACTTTATTTTTTCTTTCATATCAGGGTTAAAACACCTAGGATGGTAACAGCCAGGCTTCACAGTGGTTCCAGGGAATCAAATGAAACCCCTCTTAAGCCCCTCAGCCCACATGGATCACAGCTGGTAAGTACTCATCCATCAGCTTCACTGATGGTAACTTAAGCCATTTTCTGCCTGTCTAGAATACAGAAGGAAAGACAAAGAGATCCTGAAATTGAGCAGTTACCTGACAGTTTACAACTGCTGGCCTGTGAGAGATCTACTGAGAGTGACCACAGGTCACACAGAGTCTAATAAGCAAAACCTATCATTTCAGTCCTAGGGAAATTCTGCTGGCTGAATGGATAATCAGTCCTATAGTCAACACATCTTAGAATTACCAACACCCATCTCTTCACCCAGTTTTGTAATGTTTGACCTCTTGTCGGTGATGAATGGAATAATAACAAAGGCAGGTAATGTAGTCATAATTTTTATGACCTTGTGACCTTTGCACACAAAATTCATTCCAAATAAAGTTCAACAGAATCTATCAACTTCTTGTGTTTAACCCACCTGTTGATGAGATGAAGTACCTTATGCCTAATGAGGTTGCCGTTATTTGTTCTTTTTCCAGCACAGAATGTTGAATTGTTAGCAGCTTCATGTGGTAAAAAGATTTCTGCAACGGTAGTAGAACTAAAATACTAAAAGTTTAAAGTGCTCATTTAAAAAATATATTGAAAATTGGTTTTTTACATTGATAAATTCATTTTCCAAATTTGCTATTTTATTTTTTATTTTTAATTACTTTAAATCATAATGAATGCAAATCAGCATATCTGACTAATATATATTTAAGTCACTATACACCATTTTGTTCAGTGGTAGTAAGCGGAAATACATTCGAATAATTTTATTTAAATTATGTATGCAAAAGTATCAGAATAAATATTTTGAAGTGACCAGCAGGCTTGAATATCAAATGACTAAAAAGAATATTTTGTTGTTGATGTCACTTATAAAAAATTAATGAAATTTTAATGACTTTGTTATATCATGCTTTTTTAACAGACTATAACGTAAAAATAATGTTAAAAATAATTTAAAATGTTAATGTTAAAAATAATGTTAAATAAATCTTTAATACAAAGGTAACTTTCATGTCAAAATTTCCCAGCCACTTAAGAAATCTGTTATATGTAAACCACATATTAGCTTTCTTTGAGAACTCCCAACATGTGAAATAATTTAGCTAAAACACATCCACTAAGGCCAAATGCTTCTCAGTATTATCCGTGTGCTCTTCCTGGGGTATTTAGAACACGGCAATAACTGCAAGTGAGTAAGAATGTGAATTAAGAACCTTGAGCATTCAGAGATGGAAAGGAATAAGTTATTTGCAGAGGAGAAACAACAATAACAGCCTCTGTTCTAGATGAACCCACGAGCTTCTGCATACACCCATGTTGGTGACTTAAGAGGAATGCTAGGCCAAACATCTCAAACTGCAACATATTTGAAAGTAACTGAGAAAATATATTGTTCTAACTATATTAAATATTTTCAAGTCCTAAGAATTTGATGTTAATTTCCCAAATAAATGAGAACAAAAGAAGGAATTCATTTGCCTTGGGAAAAAGTGTTTTGATGCAATTGGGATATCCACAGTGCTAAAGTGGAAATGATTTTAGACATACAGCATTGTGTTTGAGTTTGCTTAAAATATGAACACTATTTTTAATTTATTTGATTTAAATGAAGAAAGATTACTACGTAATGCTGTAATTCAATCGTCATGTAGTAATGCGGGGGGAAAGAAAAGAACTCTGAATCATTTTCACATATGTAATTTGTATAAAACGTAAGGCTTTGATTAAGCCATCATAGGAATATGCATGAATGCGACAGGAGTCGCGTTAGGTTCTTTGTCTTCTTGCTATCAGCAGGAATGCCTTGAAGCATGGAAGATTGCCTGGTTGATTTCTGTTTTTGTTTTTGTTTTGGCTTTTGAGTCAAGAAAGTAAAAATTTCTACTCTGAAAGAATCAATTTTTATAAGGCTTACAAGCATAAGTTTAACACTGTGCTTTCTTGCTCCAAACTCAATCATTAGCATGCTTAATCTGGAAAGATTGTCGTCATATGAGTGATAGCATATGGCTCTGCCCTCAGAGTTCCCGGAATTGAACAGTCATCTTCCCAGTCAGTCCAAAATTTCAATAGAAAGAACAGATTGCAGCATTGCATCTATTTTCAGAAGTTTGAACAGTCCAAGTGGTTCAACTTCCTCACAGTCCCCACTTCATATCACCTACTGCATAAATTAGATGTAAATGTTCAATCTGTCCTTAGAAATTTGGACTCTTCAATGTTACCTATACATCTTCATGAGCCCCCTAAGGTTTCAAAACCTTGGCTTATTTGCAGCAATTATTAGAAGTTAGTGAACTGTCCATTATTTCTTAAAGTTCTGCAATGCCTCATTGTGCTTGTAGTATTTACACTTTTACTCTAACTTCCTTTTATGAGCTAGGAACTCAGAGTGAGGTATTTTATTAAACTAAAAAAAAACTTTAAGATATATAATATGAAAACAGTAGTTGCTTCATAGGTCAAGAGATAAATAAATCCCAGCCTTTGATTTTGAAGCACAGGAAAATATAAGAATATATAATTAGAGTTCTGCAGCATTGGCAGACAGATGTATGGGCCTATAGGGCCTATGGGGCCTCCATACAGGTGACTATACCAGTCTACCAGGACAGCAGCAGCAGCAGCAGCAGTGGCAAGGCAGCAGCTGGCCCCAACAGGTGCCTGTATGTTCTATTACTGAGACAACAAAAGTGGCTACCACAAGTAAGGGTCTCCCTGCTCAGCGAACAAACAATGGACACCACTGAGCACATACCTAAACACAGTAAACACAATATATAGGAAGCCTACAGCCAACATCAAACTAAAAGGAGAGAAACTTAAATCAATCCCACTGAAATCAGAGACAAGGCAAGGCTGCCCACTCTCTCCATATCTCTTCAACACAGTACTTGAAGTCCTAGCTAGAGCAATAAGACAACTAAAGGAGATCAAGGGGATACAAACCAGAAAGGAAGAAGTCAAAGTATCACTATTTACAGATGATATGATAGTATACATGAGCAGACCCCAAAATTCAATCAGAGAAATCTTTCAGCTGATAAACACCTCCAGCAAATTGGCTGGATAAAAAAATTCACTAAAAAAAAAAAATCATTAGTCCTCCTGTATACGAAAGACAAAAGTGCTGAGAAAGATATTAGGGAAACAACACCCTCAACAATAGCCACAAATAACATAAAGTACCTTAGCATGACTCTAACAAAACAAATAAAAAGTTTGAAAAAAAACTTCAAATCTCTGAAAAAAGAAATTGAAGATCTCAGAAGATGGAAATCTCTCCCATGGACATGGGTTTGTAAGATTAACATAGTGAAAATGGCCATCCTGCCAAAATGAATCTACAGATTCGACACAATTTTCATCAAAATATCAAAAATTATTTACAAACCTTGAAAAAACCAATTCTCAATTTCATTTGGAAAAATAAAAAACCAAGAATTGCTAAAACAATCCTGTTCAAAAACAGATCATCTGGAGGTATCTCTGTCCCTGATCTCTAGTTGTAGTATAGAGCAATACTAACAAAAACTGCATGGTACTGGCATAGAAACTAAATGGTGGATCAATGGAATCAATTAGAAGACCCAGAAATAACCCCATACACCTATGAATACTTGAAGCCAAAACCATATAATGGAAAAATAAGAGCATCTTCAACAAAATGGTGCTGGTCTAACTGTATGTCAACATGTAGAAAAATGCAAATAGACCCATATTTATCACCCTGCACAAAACTAAAGTCCAAGTGGATCAAAGACCTCAACATAAAACCAGACACACTAAACCTCTTAGAAGAAAAAGTAGGGAAGAGCATTGAACTTGTTGGCACAGGAGACAACTCTCTGAACAGAACACCAACAGCACAGGCTCTAAGATTAACAATCAATGTTTGTGACCTCATGAACCTGAGAAGTTTCTGTAAAGCAAAGGTCACTGTCATCAGAACCAAAAAACAGCCTACAGATTGGGAAAGGATCTTTACCAACCCTATATCTGACAAGGGGCTTATATCTACTACTTATAAAGAACTCAAGAAGTTAAACAACAAAAAATCAAAGAACCCAATTTAAAAATGGGGTACAGAGCTAAGCACAGAATTCTCAATAGAGAAATACCGAATGCAGAGAAATGCTTAAAGACATGCTCAACATCCCTAGTCATCAGGGAAATACAAATCAAAGCAACCCTGAGATTTTACCTTTCACACATTAGAATGGCTAAGACCAAAACCTCAAGTGACAACTCATGCTGGAGAGGATGTGGAGAAAGGGGAATCCTTCTCCATTGTTGGTGGGAATGTAAACTTATAGACCAATCTGGAAAGCAATCTGGTGATTTCTCAGACAATTAGAAATAGTGCTTCCTCAAAATCCAGCTATGCACATATCCATAACATGCACAAGTACACAACAAGGACGTTTGCTCAACCATGTTTATAGCAGTTTTATTCATAATAGCCAGAACCTGGAAACAACCCAGATGTCCCACCACGGAGGAATGGATACAGAATTGTACGTTTACACAATGGAATACTACTCAGCAATTCAAAACAAGGAAATCATGACATTTGCAGGCAGTTGGTGGTATCTAGAAAATATCATCCTGAGTGAGTAATGCCAGAAGCAGACACACATGGTATATACTCACTTATAAATGGATATTAGACATATAATATAGGATGAACCTACAAAAATCTGTACACCTAAAGAAGCTAAGCAAGGAAGAGGACCCTGGGTAAGATGATCAATCCTCAAAATGGCAAATGTGATGGACTTTGGAAGAGGGAGAAAACAGGGAACAGGACAGGAGCCTACCACAGAGGGCCTCTGAAAGACTCGAACCTGCAGGGTATCAAAGCAGATGCTGAGGCTCATAGCCAAATTTTGGGCAGAGTGTAGGGCATCTTATGAAAGAAGAGGAAGACAGAAAGAACTGGAGGGGACAGGAGCTCCACAGAGCCAAAAATTTAGGGCCCAAGGGGCCCTATAGAGACTCCAACTAAGGACTATGCATAGAGTGGACCTCTGTTCAGATGTAGCCCAGTCTCCAAGTGTATACCCTAGTAAGGGTAGCAGAGGCTGTCTCTGGCTTGAACTCAGTGGCTGGCTCTTTAATCACTTCCAACTGGGGGAGCAGCCTTACCAGGCCACAGAGGAAGACAATGAAGCCAGCCTTGCTGACACCTGATAGACTAGAGTCAGTTAGAAAGGACGAGGACCTCCCCTATCAGTGGACTAGGGCTGGAGCACTGGGGAAGAAGGAGGGAGGGTGGTGATGGGAAGAGCAGAGGGAGTGGGCTATAGCAGTGATAAATATTGAATAAACTGTGATAAATAATAAATAAATTCCAAAAAAAACCTCATTTTAGCCCATGCCTAAGAACTAAAAAAAAAAGAGCATGTTTAATGTTGTTCTCACTCTTAATCAAAGATACTTCTTTTTGCATCAGAGAG
The DNA here is from genome assembly GCA_028658305.1 of Pachyuromys duprasi. Lineage (NCBI taxonomy): Eukaryota > Metazoa > Chordata > Mammalia > Rodentia > Muridae > Pachyuromys > Pachyuromys duprasi. Next base: position 3,795 of record JAQQSO010004044.1, on the reverse strand, counting down.
AAGCTAATACAGAAAGGCAAAACTAACTGCTGATAGAGAAAATTAGTATTCTTCATGGATGAATACTCTAGTTGGTATTCTAATGTTAAGTAGTCAGCACTAAAACATCTAATTATTAGCAACATTTATGTAATTTTCACACATATGTGTGATATGTTTATATATTTAAATATATATTTGTTTATAATTTGAAAGGGAATGGATAGGAGGCATGTGAGGTTTGTGGAGAGAAGGGGAGAGAATGGTGTAAATGTATTTAAATTAAGTTAGTTTTAAATTTGAAAAGAAATGCTGGTAATGAGAACAGATTTTCCTTTGAGTTAAAGATTTGTGAGTATCTTGCTGCAGCCAAGAAGGAGACAGACTCACTGAAATAAAGAATCAGTGATGTTCTCTTATTGTCTCTGTCTTACATAGGAGATTACAAAGTTCACTTGCAATTGACAGCAAATTTGGAGTGTCCAAATGCAATACTAAGGGAGAAAATAAAGACATATAATTATTACTTTTTTTTGGCAGTGCTGGTAATTGAAGTCAGTCCCTCTCTCACACTAGATAAATGGGCTACTCCTGAATTCCCATACCAGGTCAGATTAAGATTCTCATGATTTGTTTATTCGTTTCTGAAGTGTCTCATAAACAATAAAATCAGAAGGTGCCAATCGTACTACCAGATTTGTTGTCCTGAATTAATTCACCATTAATATTTTCAACTCTTTAATTACTCATTAAGTTTATGGGTTTTTTTCTAAAGCACATAAATCAATGCTGCTGAATACAATTACAGGGTATATCTACTAACTTATCAAAATCCACAAAATACGCTGGAGATCCACCTGATCTTGCATATGTGTGTGTATGTATACAAATATATGTGTGTGCATATATATGTAGAAATAAGGCAAAACAAAAATTATTTTATCGTTGTAAAAACATTAATTTATTTATATAACAGATTCTTAGATTCTTTTCAATACTGTTATACTATTGTTTTATTCATAATTTCCTGGGATAGATGCATGCCTCAAGTTTTACTTTAACACAGTAGAAAAATAGAAGCTGAGGATGTAACTCAAGAGCAGAGAGCTTGTATAATAGCCTCAGGGTCACAAGTTTGATCTCTAGAACCAAACAGGAAAAAAGAGAAAAGAAAAGAAAAACTGGTTTGCTATTGTCTTTAGCCTGGAGTAAGTTCAAGTTAATACTTTCTAATGGTACAAAGCTAAGCTCACCTTTCCCCTAGAAATTTTACACATTTCTAAAACAATATTTTAAATTAACATAGCAGGAATTTTTCTACATAGAAGATGTTTCCAGTATGTGCTTTTTGATTTTAAGGCTAGTTTCATCAATTTCTGAAAATTCTGTATTTTAGATTAAAGAATTTGTGGGGCACTGTAACCCATTAATTCTTACAGAAACCTGTCAAAAAATATAGACAAATGTTTAGTGTTGGGTAACGGTAGGAAGAAGACTTCTAAAGTAAAACCCTATCCTAAATCAGCACTCTTCTCCTGCATTGAAGACATACAACATGCCTCTTCCCCACAGACTAGAGCGTTCTACAAGACCCATGGTTTAGTGAAAATTAATGATATACATGGTTTATAACTGAGCATAACTTATTTTACTACTCAGTCTAACGTGTGTATGTTCACGTCTATATTTGTTCATTGGCTGGTAATTCTAAAGCAGATTTTTGCTACCATTTGCCCCTTTGTTATTTTAAGCCAAGCTCTTAAATAGACAGGCAATTCCTTAAATCCTAAAGTGAGCTTGCCAAAGGGTTTAGTGTAAAAATGAGTTCGTATATAGTATATGACAGTCTTTAAAAATTAAACTGGAGAAAAAAGAATAAAAGTGTACATGGAATACATTGCACATGGCAGTCATAAATTCAAGCTCAGATTCCAGACACACAGAACTACCGCTCCACAAAATCTGAGGCTGCAGCATTCTGATTGGAACTTGTAGAGATTTGGCTTCTAAATCAACTGGGTACTTGATGTTTCTGTGAGACCAAGGAATCTATTTCTAAAAGTTGACTTAAAATCTTATGAGCAGTAATGTTGTAACATATGTATTAGTATTTGAAATTTAATGACAATGTTATACTTCAAAGCACATAATATCAAATTATAAGAAAAGCAGGTGAGTTGTTTCACTTTATGAATAATTATGTTTTTAATTAAAAATTATTCATTCATTACTAAAACGATCAAAGATTTTCATTACTTTCACAAGTAAGTGAACAAAGTCATAAGAAATAGAATTTTCTTTATCACTTATTCATATTTTGGAGAAAAAATAATTGTGACAGTGTTATGAATGATTTCCAGATGTTCTTTCAACATTGGACATAAATCGCAGAAGATGTTTTTTATTTGCTTGTTTGTTAGGGATTTTACTGCAAGGCTAGGAGATAAGTAGAACATATATATATTACCTCTTGAAATTAGAATCTCTGGTATATTTCATTTAAGAAAAAACAATTTCTTTGAAAATCAAATAAATATGTGCACTTTCAAATTTACAGCTGTTTACTAGTCATTGCCTAAGACATGCAACAGTAATCTATATATGCTTGCTACTTAAAACACTTTTCTGGATGTTGCTTACAAATGTGTGTATAACAGTAAAAGACGTACAGCAGAGTAGTGTATGGCAAACAAGTTGACCCTAACTACTATCAAGTTTAAATTAATTCAGATATTCTAAAATCAATTCTACCAACATTCTGGTAGAGATAATGTATTTCCATTATTTTGTTAGGTAATGATTCTTTGAAAACATCGCCCTTTCTCATTACTCAGTGAACCACAAATTAAATAAACATAATAATATATTAGAAATTACAAGGGATCCAAGATGGCTGCCCCAGTAGGACACTGAGTCTGAAGAGCAGGACAGTAGTGTAGGCACAGCGACCGGGAGACTGAGATCTGGGACCAAAAACACCAGCATTTGCAACTGCCAGGTGAGCAGAATTCCTGCAGTGGGGAAATCAAGTGGAAAAGTCCAAGGGACACCCACCTATTCCCAGGAAAAACACCAGAGGGAGACAGGCTGTGCACAGCTGGGCTGGGCGCCTAAGCTGCCATCTTGGACTTGGGCACACGGTACCCCAGACCGACTGAGTTTCACCCAGATACCGCAGGATGCACTGCGCGGGCCCACAGCCCTCTGTGCCAGCGGCCGGCGCTTTGGGCTGGGGCACAGGGTACCCTGGACGGTCTGAGTTTCACCCAGATACCACGGGCTGCACTGCGCCGGCCCACAACCCTCTGTGCCAGCGGCCAGGGACTTGGGCTGGGGCACAAGGTACCCCAGACAAACTGAGTTTCACCCAGATACTGCGGGCTACACCGGTCAGACCCACACCCCTAGGCACACCCAGCCACCACCCCGGATTGGGACCCATAGTATCAGATCCAAACCGAGGTGCCCCAAATACCATCTCAGACCTTGGTACACAGACCCTGACAAAGAAGGAGGCGCCAAGGCGCCAGTCCAGAAGAGAGCCTTTAGCAGCAAGCTCAGGGTAGAGCTCAGAGCCTCCTGACCAGAGCAGCACCCCCAGAGGTCATATCAAAGGGGGACACAAAGCCCCTGGCAAAGAGTAAAGAGCCAAACCTCCAGACCAGAGGGGAAACCAGCCTGTGGTGCTCACAGCCTCTAGCACAGAGCACGAAGCCAGGCACACAGATCCCACAACAGAGTTCAACTGAGGCAACACCACACACTATCAAACCAATGGAACTCCCTGATCTTCTTGAAGAATACTCCTGACACAAG
>JAQQSO010004043.1:0-13096 GCA_028658305.1 Pachyuromys duprasi | reverse complement strand
GGGCCAGGGGCTGTGCACCACGGTCTGAGATGATATTTGGGGCACACACAGTGGGTTTGTGTTGGTGTGCATCCGCTGTATGCAGGCCTGTCTGAAATGGTGCCCAAGGCCTTCTCTGTCTGGCCCGTGGACAGACACCCGAACTGGGGTTTTTGCTGGTGGATGCATGCAGCTTTCGCCCTCAGTGTGCGGTCTGGTCAAGATGGTCCCAGGATCCTCTCAGCCGTGCGTTGAGACAGAACTCGGGTTCTTCCCAGATCCGCTGGAGGACTCACACACTGACTGAGTTTTTGCTGGCGGAAGCGTTCGGCTTGCGCCCCCACAGTGTGCGGACTGGTCAAAACGGTCCCCCAATCCATTCAGTCTGTGGTGTTTCCAGGGATCGGTTCGTGCCCGCCGCTCACCCGTGGGTTGAGGCAGAACTCGGGTTCCTCTCAGATCCGCTGGCGGACTCACACACTGACTGAGTTTTTGCTGGAGGAAGCGTCAGGAGCGTGCACTGCAGTGTGTGGACTGGTCAAAACGGTCCCCCAATCCACTCATTCTGGGGTGGTTCAGATGATCGGTTCGTGCCTGATCGGTTCGTGCCCGCCGCACACCGGCGGGTGGAAGCAGAACCCGGGTGCAGTGCGAGCTTGCAGGGCACAGTTCAGTGAAAACGGCACCTGGTTCCTCCTGAGACTGCCTGGGAGACAGTCTACAATGGCGGGTGTGGGCACCCAGCACAGCCGCTCGTCCAGATCAGAGCTGTGCTCCGCTGGTCACAGGGAAATTTCTCCAGGTAATAACTGGGTGTCCCTAGGGTTTTCCCACTTGATTTTCTCACCGTAGGAGTTCTGCTCACCTGGCACTCACAATGCTGGCGTTTTAGGTCCCAGAGTTCAGTCTCCTGGTTGCTGCGTTGTTTCTGCTCTCCTACTCCTCAGACACAGTGTTCTCTCGTGGCAGCCATCTTGGATCTCCTGCTCATTTTGTTTTTTATGTGTATTTTTATCTCTGATTCCTTTGTGAAGGAAATAATTTTCTGAATATAATATTTTTGTTGCTCTTTCATTGTTGTTGTTGCCTCTTCAATATCTGTAATATAACATTTACCTCTTTCTCAACTTCTACATTTTCTGATGTGATGCCTGTACTAGTCTATTAGAGGCTCCCTTGTTTATAAACATTAGTCATTGTCCCACTTTTCAAGATGCTCTCTTTGGGCTTTGGTTCTATTGTATCTGTATTTTCCTTTTGAGTTTATCTTCTTGCATTTTATGAATGGGCATTTTCATGCCATACAAGACCAAAGATATATTCAGTTGCTATGTCTTTAAATAAGCATTCTGTTGCTTATGCTTTTTTTCTGGGTCTCTCATAGTTTGTATTTTTATACAATTATTATTTTATTGGTCATTTGCTTCACTGTTTCTTATTGATTTTGGTTTTCTCTTCTAATGGCCACTTTCTAAATCAGGTATGAAAATTCTTTTCTTCTACATGATCATTTGCTACATGATCATTTACTGTAGCTTCCAAGGGATTTTCCAGTTCTGTGACTGTATTTAATTTCAGAATTTCTGTGGGTTTTTATGTTTCTTTTTCTTCATAAGATTATTATATGTTCACTGTTTTCTAGTTTAATAAATACATTGTATCATTTGATTGAACTTCTAAAAATCATTATTTTTTAATCATTTTGGACTACATATAAACTTTTGCTGTGGGTATTGGTTATGAAGTTAATGTTATCTTTCTTATCATGCCAGCCTGAATCTGGCATGATTCTTATGTGGTAGATTCTTATATATGACAAAAAAACATTTTATTATTTGCAAGCAAATAATAAAAAAATAAATAATAATATTTATTCCAAATATTTGAATAACTGATATTTATTCCAAATAATAAAATGCTGATGAAATTGGTATTAAGATCACAGCTGAATTGGTCATAATAACCACAGGAGAAACAGCTCAAACATCTATCACCCGACAAATATGTGATGGCTAAGTAAAAGTCCATTTGGTGCTAGGCACCCATTTTAGGTTCCTACAAGACAAACTTCAGGAAACTCTGACTTGCCCATGCTCAGAAACATAAAACTACTGTAAGATAGTTTATTGCTTGCTCTGGGTTTTGGTAACCCTCTTATGGCTGTATACTAGAGTATATGACACCTTTGCCAATCTGTAAGCAGGGGAGAGAGATAGCACCTCACTAGTTAAGGGGAGTGAGACAGCTTTCCAAGCAGCTGCACATATCAGAAAAGTGAAATAACTGTGGTCTCCACCTAAAACACTTCTTCCATACCATTCTGTGCAGCATGCCTTCAATTTAGCTTTAAGGATATTGTCCTGCTCACAGTGATAATAACTTCATTTAATTATAAAAAGAAAACTGAAAGATCACAGCTGAGAAGAAAAGAGCCAGGACTTGAGACTTCTAATCAAGTCAGAGAGCACTCTATAAATGTTAGGCCTATTTGTAGGCCTCCTTTAATTGGACATCCTATCTGGTACCTAAGTGTATTTATTAGTATATTGACTGGTGACACTGAGATAAAGCTCTACCTCTGGGTAGTGAATTTGTTACTAGGTACACAGATAGCTATGGCTTCCTCTAGATCCTGAGAGGACTTCCACTAAGTCAATGATTGGCTTTCTGGGCTGGCAGTATTGATATTACTTCAGCTAAAAGGACAGGGCCAAATCATGAGTGACTTCAGGATAAAAAGCCGAGACCAAGGTTTCAAGGATGAACCAGGAGTACTGAGATGATATGAGCACTTCCTTGTCCATGGGCAAGCACGATGGCGTCTCAGACCACAGCCAAGAGGTTGGTGCTGTGCCCCTGAACTGTTTCAATATCCACAGTAGGACTAAGTCAAGCAGAACTTCCTGAAAGAGCACAAGTGCAATGTTTTCTGAGTCCAGCTGAAGGCAGCCCTGCTTTCAATCTAGAGCTGAAAAAACCTGGAGCTAATTTACATGGATATTTTAACATTGCTACAGAGCTGAGGTTGACTGTCCTGCGTGTGTGATCATAGACTTTTATCAAGATAATAAACTGTGACCTCGTGTTACTTTATAGAAGACATTAATAGAAATAATATATTTGAAAAATACTATTTCTTCATGATAAGCTTTCCCCCTTAATGTTTCCTGTTTGTTTGGGTCACGCTAAAATGCTTATTATTTAAATAAGAAGCAGATCCAAAATATTTGTTATTCAGTACAATCCAAACTGAATGCTTGTAAATGTACATCATAAAAATATATATCCAGAAATGGAAGCATCCTGTTAAAATACACAGAGTACCCTCTGCAGTACGCTTCTGTCCTGTTACTTGTTTTCTCCTACTTCCCATGTCTATCCCATTTGTCTTTCTAAGTGAGGATTGATCATCTTACTCCAGGTCCAATTTCTTGTTTATCTTCTGTTGGTGCACATATTTTAGTATGTCTGAAAGACTGTACCTAGCAGTGTATCAAATCAGATGCGGAGACTCATAACCAAACCTTCGGCAGATGGAAGGAGGAGGTAATATGACCGGGGAGGACAGGAGCTCCACAAGGACAAAAGACATCTGGGCACAGGGGTCTTTTATGAGACTGTTTCTCCAACCAGGGACCATGTATGGATATAACCTAGAACCCCTACTCGGATGTAGCCCATGGCAGTTCAGTAACCAAGTGGGTTACCCTAGAAAGGGAAACAGGAACTATTTCTGACGTGAACTGAATGACTGGCTCCTTTATCTCTCCCCGCCCCCCCCCACACACCCCAAGGGAGGAACAGTCTTGCTAGGCCACAGAGGAGGACATGGCATCCAATCCTGAAGATACCTGGTAAGCTTAGGTCAGATGGAAGGGGAAGAAGACCTCCCCTAGCAGTGGACTTGGAAAGGGACAGGGAGGAAGTAAGGGAGGAAGGGGTGAGATTTGGAGGGAATGAGGGAGAGGTCTATGGCTGGGACACAAAGTAAATAACCTGTAATTAATATAAAAAATTAATACAAGAAAAAATAAATAAATACACAGAGTGCATTTAGCCTCTTCTACTTAAAACCCATAGTATAACACCCAAAGGGCCTAAAACATAGAAGGCACTTGGATATGATTACTGCCTCTCCTCACTAATTTTCTGTAATTCATGAAAGAATTATGCTTCTGAAGAAGGTTTCTTATGTCTTATATTTTTTCACTCATATCTGTCTTCTTTGGTGTCCAGAACTTCTCTTTTATTCTTAATCTAATGTTTTCTCTTCTGAGTGACATTATTTACTCTTTTTCTTCTTTCTCATTATCTCTTATAAAAGCATATATTTGGCTTTCAACAAATGGCCTTTCCAAAATTTTAGCTTTGAGTTTAGTGTCTCCACTGTATAATGTGAAATGCCCTTTATTAGTGTGCTATAGGACAGAGAATATTTGTGAAAATAACTTTCCAGAAGGAAAATGAAAATCAGAGATGATCTCAAAGATTGATTTTTATTATGCTTTGTAACAACTACAAAATATTTGGATGGCTGCACTTGGCATGATAAATTTCCAATGGCTTTTAAATTGTTTTAAATAAACATTCTGCAAGCCTTAGAATTTTTGTCGTCTTTGAACAGGATGTAAATCACATCAGCCACATTAACAAACCGCCATATGGTCGGGGCTTCAGAGGAATCAGAGAGCAGCCAAGGACCCCCACCCCTGCAGAGTAGACATAAAGGAAGTTGGCGACTGCAAGCCTGGGAGAAACTTGACAACGTTTGTATCCTCACTGTATTGTAAATTTGGCAAGCCTGAGGAAGCACACTGACTTCTCTACATGTTGCAGAATTTAGTCCAGATCTATTACATATCTGTGGAAAAGTAAATGACTAAGGCCAAGTAGAACACAGAAGAATTTGGCATGAGAGAAAATGAGTGAGTCCAATACAAAAATCAGATACATAGGGAGAGATATTTATAGATGTTCAAAATACTCTGTCACTTGTTTGGAACTGGATTATATGATGTAAAGCCTTAAGTCTTACTTTGCTGATTAATCAACATATCATGTCTCATACATATTTGAATTTTAAATAATGTGCCAATGTGAGCTCCATATCATACACTTTCCCAGGTTTCTATAGTAATCCTAGCCCATGCTTAATATAGTGCTACTCTGACAAGACTAGACTTTCCCTCTCTATCCTTTACATAAATATGTGCATTCTTATTTGCTCAATGCTTTGGGAACTTTCTATGAGGACTCTACCCTGTGGAGTATCTCAGGCATTTCTCTGGAATGGAAATCACCCATGTCATCATTTAGAAGCAGATGTTTCAATCAAATTAAAATTTACCAAACACTATTCACTATGCTGAGTATTATCTGACAAAATACTAAAAATATAAAATCCATTTTATATCATAAAACTTCAACAAACTTAAGATTGTCTGTGGGACTGTTTTATAAATATTTCCTCATTAACTGGTGAAGGTAACTGTGAAGGTGCTTTTATGCCCCTGTGTTTTTTCATGAGTGGATTACTGCTTTTATAAGTCAGCTGATTCCTGATGTAAGACGTATTCTATAAGAAACCAAAAATATATTTTTCATATTATAAACTCTTAAATTTGACTTTAAAGTATTTGTGTTTTGCTTTCATGTGCTACAAATTAAAGTATTGATTTTTTCATGCATTTTTGCAATAAATATTTTTATAAATAACAACGAATGGAGAACTTCAATGACATGATATGCCACATTATGCCAATGTGGATAATATAGTCTCTCAGCTATCTGTTAGCTACATTCTTGGTGTGTTTGAATCACATTTACACCTTGGAAAGATTTTATTTTAATTACATATAAAATACTTACTAATTTGACTATATTAGGGCTACCTTGGAAAATCAAGTAGGTATCTAATATAAAATTTTCCCAAATAAGTATCCCTGAAAAAGAAGTTTGAGAACTTATTCACAATGAAATGTCATATAACCTACAGAAATGTATACTAGCAATGTCCACCTTATCTTTGGCAATGTAACAAAAGGCTTTTTGATCTCAATTATCATTCTCCTAAATGTTTTTTCTTGTCAGAGAATGTAATGGTAAGGTGGTGTCATCCTTTTACTTTTGAAAAGAGTTTACAGTGTAGTTTTATATATGAGCCTCGCCCTTCCGGAGTTGAACAGTTAATGCTTCACCCTAGAGTGTTTTGTGTTGCTGCTGATGCAATTTGTAATATTATGCCTGAATATTTTCTATCTATTTTGTGGCATAACAAACCACCTTAGAGCTTCATAACTTAAATAAAAAAATTAATTTTGGTCCTGAGTATATATCTGTTACCATGCTCATAGATGACGATGATTGCTAAATATCTATGCTACAGAGCATCACAAAGGACTGGGAAAAAAATGAATGATTCATATGTATGGACCTGTTTCCTGGACCACTATATCACAATGTTGTCTCAGTCCTTAGCTAGGAGTGGAGGCTGAAGTATCATTTTCTTCCCATGAGGACTTTGTGTCACCTTTTTCTTAGCATGGCAGATAATTTCGAAATAAATGTTCCAAGACTTCTGTGTATGAGCTGCAGATCTCCTTTAGTACCTAACATCTCATCTACCAATTTTATGATCTGAAGTTACTAAAGCCAGACTAAAGTCCAGTAGCTAGGAATAAGAACTACCCTTTATAAAAGAGATAATAAAGACTTTATAGCTAGCTTCATTCTACAAATGAACCACTGAAATGTCATGTATTACTCTTTACTCATGTCTAAAATCAAGACATTTTTAACTTTGGTAGTTATGATGTTCCGTGATATTTTCAGCCTTTTCCAGATTCATCTTGATCTCTTGATGGCTCTGTGATTTGTCAAAGGAATAAATGCTTAACTGAAGAGTATACTGCACTGAAATCAGGCTTCATTTAAACCAGTTTAACCAGAATTGCTGTCTCTCACAATTCCCATTTACTGAAAGGGATCGGGAAGATATATTCAAAGAGTCCATGCCAAAATACTCATACTAGGAATCTTGGGAAATAAGATAAAGATGTATATAAGATATTATGAACAACTCGTCTCTAGAGTGCTAGAATGTCCCCCACACTAGAACCTTTATTCACACAATAAACAAAACAACTTGGAGCCATGATTTACTCCCATATATTTGCAGACAAAGATCTAGTGTTATTGGATAGGACTTTGATCAGGTCACAACACAAATTATGATAGGATATTTGGAACATGTGCTTTCAGTTTTTTTTCTAAATTATTTCTTCTTTTCTTCCATCTGCTTCTCTCTTACTTCTTTTCTTTTGAAGGACAGGGTCTTAATAGGTTGTTTGAGGCAGTCTTGATCCTTTCATCTCAGCTTCTCAAATGAGAAAATTTCAGATATGTGTCATCATATATCTGGCACGCTTTACAGAAACCTGATACATTAAGAATTATCCTAGACCCCCTGCTCAGATGTAGCCCATGAGCAATTCAGTTTACATGAGGGTTGCCTAGTAAGGGGAGCAAAGGCAGTCACTGGTATGAATTTGATTGGTTGCCTGCTCTTTGATCACCTCCCCCTGGCGAGGTGGCCTTGTTAGACATAGAGAAATAGGATCCACACAATCCTGATGTGACCTGATAGGCTAGGGTTAGATACTAGGAGAAGAGGACCAATCCAATCAGTCTACTAGGGGAGGGACATGGGGAGAGAAGAGAGAGGAAGGGTGGAACCAGAACGAGAATAGGGAAGAGGCAACAGCTGGGATATAAAGTGAATAAATTGTAATAAATAATGATTATGATGATAATAATAAAATAAAAAAGAATTATCCTCATTATCACAGTCAGCATTTAATATGCTAATAACTTAACATATTAAACACTTAATATTCATTGCTAACACCCAGGTTTTTCTATACCAAAAATAAATCTACATTTATATTTGATGTGGCAATGACTCAAAATTATTTTTTGAGCAATTAGGAAAGTCCCCTGCCTCTGAGGAGGCCAAGGAATCTCTGTGGATGTCTTAGGATTTTCCCTATAAATTAAATTCATATTACTTCTCCTTGCCTCAGTGCCCTAGAGATGTGAAGTGGTCACAGTTCTAGATTTCATCTTCTATCAAAACAAAACAAAACAAAACAAAACAAAAGCCAAGCTTTCCTCAAGTGGCTCCATTATTCCACCCACTTTAACTTTCTCTTCTCTATTGATGGGTCAATAACACGCATCTTATGTTTTCTCCTCTCAGTCATCTCTTCAAGAATCATTGTTTTATGTGAATTTCCAACTAATTTCTTTTAGCATTTCAAAATCAACAAGTATTAAAAATGAACTCCATTTTTCCTCATTTCTCTTCTGGAAAGCTGTTTTAGGGTTGCAATTTTCTTATATATAGACTTCTGATCTACCTTACCTACTCAAGAACCCTAATGGAAGAGACAGTGTCCTGTGGCTCCTCCATCTGTATGCCCAAACACACAAAGACAACCCAAGCCTCCTGCCTCAGCTCAGAAATTCTCTCAGACTTCATAGTCCTCGTTCTTTTGCAATTGATGTTTAACTCCAATCCCCATTCCTTGTGCTTGATGCTCTATGGCATCTTTATTATTTCTACCCTGTCTTCTTATTTCCATCATTATGTTGAAAGGAGCATTATCTTACTAATGGTCACATCCAATTGCAGTAACCACCTTTCTTAGAATCCCTGTATAAATCCGGCACTGTCAGCATTCATGTTTAGCCCTTAGGACATCTTTTACTTTATTACCATCTTAATCTATCCTTATGCAAAATTATATCCAAAACAATCAATTCACAATTCTACTTTCACTTTATGTACTTTGTCTCCCCTGTCATACAATCTCTTTCTCCCTGCCAACTCTAAAAATCCCCTTAACTCCAAAGACTGTATTCAAAAACCATAGAATTTGTGAATCATGACCCCTCAGACAGCGTTAATCACTTACTGTACTTTATCCCATGGCACTAAATAGTGCTAAATAATAATTTTCAAACACAAAAATTTCCCACAGTATCACACAAGTCCATTACATTATTATTTTTTTAACATTTTATAAAAATATAAGTCCTGACTAACAGTATGCCCTATATGCTCACAGAAAGAGTTAGAAAATATCTTAGGAATGGTTTTATCCACTCTTTTTCTATGTAATTTATCTTCTAGGACAGCTGTGACAGATGTTTACGGGCCCCACTATCAGAGTGAGATAGCCTAATACTTAGAGAACTGTACTGTTTTATCATTGGGCAGACTGGTGACCTGAATGTTTCCTATATTGGGTTTAAATGTCTTGGTCTTCCTCTCCCTCAGCTGTTCATTAGTACTGTGCTTCTCCTCTAGAATTGCCCACAGTAAAATGCTTTTCAACATGCCATATTTCAATATTTAAAGTCATCTGCTGCATCACCTCCATGATTTCTCTTCACTAATCAAGAGCACTTAGCCCTCTTACAGAATTCTCATAATTCTTCTCCTTCTTATCTGTATATATTTTATTTATAGGTTTTCTAAAATGTGCCAGAAATAGGATTCCTCTGAGGGGTAGCAGAGCATGTGTGGGAGATGAATGTGACACTGCCCTGTGCTTGGCACTTTCTGTAATGCTGTTACATGTTTTACATTTGCGGAGATGTTTTGCCTTTCCATTTCTTTCTTAATGTCTTCAAATCTTTAACAATTGTGGACATATCTTAGAAGAGTAAATGTTCTACTCTTTTGACAGTATGCATTCATATGAATAGTTTTAAGGCATTCTTGGGCTCATTTAATTACATTTTTAAAAACACATATTATTATCATTATTTTGGTAACAACTCAAATATCACTGACATGAAACCAGGATCTATTCTTTCTTCTTTAAAATACTATGCTGAAATAATGTAGAACAGGTCAAAACAAGAGAAGCAATGCAAGCCAGAGTGGCTGTGGGATCAATGTGGCTATTATAGCATTAGAGCTTTAACAAAGAGTTTTCACTAATCACCTCATATTCCACAGAGAAAAGTTAAGCTTCATCTTCTGGGAACCATAAGATAATAAACGTTCTAAGCAGAGAAACTAAAGTTTGTGTTTTTATAAAAATAATTTACATTGTCTTGAAAGGGAAAATATATGTAAGAGGCAAGACTAGAATTGGATTCTAGAAGTCTAAAGTATTTTTGCTGTAGTATCAGTTAGAAACAAACTGTTCTGAATGACCATAGCAGTGGAGATAGAAGTGTGTATGTATGTAAAGATAAATGGGTTGTTCTGTAATTTTTGAATCAAGTAAATCCTCCATCAATGAAAAAGGCAAAAACATGCTGCTAGTTTTTCTTGACCACATAATGCTATCAGAAATTAAAGATTAACAATATATGTGTGATAAAGCACAGCACTTTTGGAAATTGAGGTACTGACAAGACCAGTAGGAAAGTTGATAATTTGGACTTGGATCACTCAGGAACTCTAGTGTACAAAGGAAAGTCTGAAAGTGAAGGCAGTGGTGGAGGCTCCTGTCTCCCCAGTGGAGGGATATTAAGTGTGACCTTTGGAATTGTGTTTTGTTTTGAAAGGAAAATCTATTATCCACGATATGGCTTGCCTGCAAGATACACTGGAGCAAAGGTGACTCAGAACTTGTGGCAAGAGCCAATAAACGATTGGTCTAACTTAAGAGTCACAGCACAAGAAGGAGCCCATGCCAGACAGTATTTAGATGGTCAAGATCTGGTAGCTGGCTCAGACCTAATGAAGAACCAAATATGAATGAAAAAAATCAATGAAATGGGTTCTAATGGGTATCCTGTTATCCTCATAAGACTGGCCCATATTGCAATTGTCATTAGAAAGGTTTCTTTCAGCATCTGATGGAAGCAGATATAGCGACCCACACCAAAACATTAGGCAAAGCTTGGGGTACTGTGGAGAAGAGGGGGAAGGTTAGATTATAGGATCCAAAGGGGATGAGGACACCAGAAAAACACAGCCCAAAGAATTAACTAAGTAGGGCTCATAGGAACTCTCAGAGAATGAGGTGGCAAAACAGAATGGGACTCTCCATATGTGTGGTGGTTCTTTAGCTTGAGGTTTTGTTGAACTACTAGCAACGGGAGGGGGGATATCGCTTACTCTTTGACTGCTTGTGAGACTGTTTCCCTTCTACTTTGTTGCCTTGTCCAGCCTTGATAGGAGGGTAAGCCTAGTCTTATTACATCCTTTTATGCCAATTTCATTTGATATCTCTGGGAGGCTTGCTCTTCTCAGAAGGTAAATGGAGCATCCATGGATGTGAGGGAGAAGGTACCTGGTGTGGGGGGTAGAAAGAAGGGATGGAGGGGAAGCTACAGTTGGGATGTATTGTATGATAGAAGAATAAACAAATAAAATAAACGCTTTAAAGATATCTTGAATATCTTCATATGTGTTTTTTATTTTAAAGGACCTCTTCTTCATCTTTGTCTTCTTCTTCTCCTCCCCCTCTTCCTTCTCCTTTTAATTTAATTTTTGTTGTTTTGAATTGCACATTCAATCTCTCTCCCATCCCTGTCCCTTCATACCTACCCCATGCCCATGCAACTTCCCCCAAAATTAAAAAAATCTCATTATAGAAGCTGTAATATGTCATAGTATATCCCTCAGAACACTCCTTTTTTCAGAATTCTTTACTTGCAAATGTTTATTACAACGAGTCACTGGTCTGGTTCAAGGCCTCTGGCTCCTTCTATGCTATCAATACTGAGTCTTGATGAAGACTTCTCTCAGATACCAGATAGCTTGTTGACTTGTGTCAGGGAGATCCTGCAGCTTTGGGTTTATAGGATCAGCCCCTTCATGAGCTCTAGAAGTTTATAGAAGGGGTAGATGGAGGTGGGTCAACTTAAATCCATGGAGTTGGGCCTGTATGGTAGCTGGGCTGGTCAGTCCACCAGCTCTTCCACAGCCATTCCATGAAGGGTGCACTCTCCAGCACTGTCCTGGCTAGCGCACCCAGTTCAGTAGCTAGCAAGAGGCAGAGCTAGCCCTCCTGTTTTTATGCCTTAGGCTGGCTCACACACACCCATGCCAGTAGGGCCAGCTTATTGTGCTGCCTATGCAAGGTGCAGGGCACACTCTTTCAAACACTACAACAGGTAAGAGATGGGTCTGAGGCCAGCTCTCCTGCTCTTCCCCTATCCAGTCTTCAAAAACAGGACCAGCTCTACTGTGCTATACGTGTGGTATGTACATCATGTTATAATCAGAAATTACCAATCAGTGTTAGAATACATGGTTAGAACAGAGTGTACTTTCAAAGAGTAATTATGATTTCAGTACCTGCCTCCCCTAATGCATGAGCAAAGGTGATCAGGTAGGGGCAGGAAACCAGGAAGCTTTCTAAAGGAAGAAAATATACATGTCAACAAAATATATTTCTAGAAGAGTTGTTAAGTAATAGGAAAGGGACTCGAATACACCTCAATCGAAAATCATATTATTTCTTTATACTTAAAAAAGGTTGATCCTCATTACCAATCCCACTTCTGACAGAGGGCTAATATCCACTATATATAAAGAACTCAATAAGTTAAAAAGCAAGAAACCAAATAATCCAATTAAAAATTGGGTATGAAGCTAAAAAGAGAACTGACTGTAGAGGATTATAGAATGGCAGAAAAACACTTAAAGAAATGCTCAACGTCCTTAGCCATCAGGGAGATGCAAATCAAAACGACTCTGAGATTTCACCTTACACCCTCCAGAGTAGCGAAGATCAAAAACTCTAGTGACAACGCATGCTGAAGAGGTTGTGGAGAAAGAGAAACCCTCCTCCATTGCTGGTGGGAATGCAAACTTGTACAACCACTCTGGAAATCAATTTGGCACTTTCTTAGACAATTAGGAATAGTGATTCCTCAAGACCCAGCTACACCACTCTTAGGCATATATCCAAAAGATGCTCAAGTACACAACAAGGACATTTGCTCAACTATGTTCGTGGCTGCTTTATTTGTAATAGCCAGAACCTGGAAACAACCCAGATGTCCCTCAGTTGAGGAATGGATACAGAAATTGTGGTACTTTTACACAATGGAATACTACTCAGCAATTAAAAAGGAGGAAATCATG
>JAQQSO010004042.1:0-13097 GCA_028658305.1 Pachyuromys duprasi | reverse complement strand
CTGTAGGCAGGGCTGTCAGAAATGGTGCCTGAGGCCTTCTCTGTCTGGCCCATGGACAGACACCCGAACTGGGGTTTTTGCTGGCGGTTGCGTGC
The DNA here is from genome assembly GCA_028658305.1 of Pachyuromys duprasi. NCBI lineage: Eukaryota > Metazoa > Chordata > Mammalia > Rodentia > Muridae > Pachyuromys > Pachyuromys duprasi. The sequence goes on along the minus strand of JAQQSO010004042.1, from coordinate 13,002 downwards.
AGCTTTCACACTCAGTGTGAGGTCTGGTCAAGATGGTCCCAGGATCCTCTCAGCCATGGGTTGAGACAGAACTCGGGTTCTTCCCAGATCTGCCTGCGGACTCACACACTGACTGAGATTTTGCTATTGGAAGCGTTTGTCCCGCGCCCCCGCAGTGTGCGGACTGGTCAGAATGGTCCCCTAATCCACTCAGTCTGTGGTGGTTCCCACGATCGGTTCGCGCCCGCCGCACACCCGTGGGTTCATGCAGAACTCGGGATCCTCCCAGATCCGCTGGCGGACTCAAACACTGACTGAGTTTTTGCTGCTGGCGGACTCACACACTGACTGAGATTTTGCTGGCGGAAGCGTTTGGCCCGTGCCCCGCAGTGTGCGGACTGGTCAAAACGGTCCCCCAATCCACTTAGTCTGGTGTGGTTCCGATGATCGGTCTGAACCCGTAGCACACCCATGGGTCGAAGCAGAACCCGGGTGCAGTGTGCGCTCCTAGGGTGCAGTTCAGTGAAAACGGCACCTGGTTCCTCCTGAGACTGCCTGGGAGTCTGTGCGATCCAGTCTATAATGGCGGCTGCGGGCGCCCAGCGCAGCCGCTCGTCCAGATCAGAGCTGTGCGCCGCTGGTCACCAGGAAATTTCTCCAGGTAATAACTGGGTGTCCCTAGGGTTTTCCCACTTGATTTTCTCACCGTAGGAGTTCCGCTCACCTGGCACTCACAATGCTGGCGTTTTAGGTCCCAGAGTTCAGTTTCCTGGTCGCTGCGTTGTTTCTGCTCTCCTACTCCTCAGACACAGTGTTCTCTCGTGGTAGCCATCTTGGATCTATCGTTTGCCTTCTTTAGGACTATAGGTATTAGTATATTTATTCTATACTAAGTGGCTAATATCCACTTATAAGTGAGAATATACCATATGTGTCTTTCTGCTTTTAGGTTACCTCACTCAGGATGATCGTTTCTAATTCCCACCATTTGCCTACAAATTTCATCATACCCTTGTTTTTAATTGCTGAGTAGTATTCCATTGTGTAAATGTACCACACTTTCTATATCCATTCCTATATTGAGGGACATCTAGTTTGTTTCCAGATTCTGGCTATTACAAATAAAGCTGCGATGAACATACTTGAGCAAATGTCCTTAGTGAATGGTGGGGCATCTTTTGGGTATAAGCCTAGGAGTGGTATAACTGGATCTTGAGATACTACTATTCCTAATTTTCTGAGAAAGCACCAGATTGATTTCCAAAGTGGTTACAGAAGTTTACATTCCCACCAGCAATGGAGGAGGGTTCCCCTTTTTCCATAACCTCTCCAGCATATGTTGTCACTTGAGTTTTTGTCCTTAGCCATTCTGATGGCTGTAAGATATTTCTCAGGATCATTTTTATTTGCGTTTGCCTGATGACTAAGGACGTTGAGCATTTCTTTGAGTGTTTCTCTACCATTAAATATTCCTCTACTGACAATTCTTTGTTTAGCCCTGTACCCCCATTTTTTTTAATTGGATTGCTTGGTTTGTTGGTGTTTAACTTCTTCAGTTTCTAATATATACTGTATATTAGCTCTCTGTCAGAAACAGGGTTGGTGAAGATCCTTTCCCAGTCTGTAGGCTTTTGTTTTGTTCTGATGACACTGTCCTTTGCTTTACAGAAGCCTTTTTGTTTCATGAGGTCGCATTTATTGATTGTTGATCTTAGCACGTGTGCTGTTGGTGGTCTTTTCAGGAAGTTGTCTCCAGTGCCAGTAAAGACAAGGCTTTTCCCCTAGTTTTATGTTTAGTGTGCCTGGTTTTATGTTGAGGTCTTTGATCCACTTGGACTTTAACTTTGTGAAGGTTGATGAATATGGGTCTGTTTGCATTTTCCTACAGGTAGACATCCAATTAGACTAGCACTGTTTGTTGAAGATGCTTTTTTTCCATTTTATGTTTTTGGCTTCTTTCCTTTGAAAGTAACATGCTTTCCATTTATTTGTATGCCTTGTGACTTCTTGTTGACAGTTGAAATCAGATTCTCTTTCTCAGAGCTTACTTCCTCTGGTTATTGCTAATTATTGTTTATTGTTGCAGGAGTTCTTAAGCCAAAGATCATCATGTGATATAAACAAAATCTTGTATCTTTTCTGAAGGAACCTGGGTTTTTGTTTTTTTGTTTTGTTTTATTTTGTTTTGTTTTCAAATGCTCTACAGGACTTGGAGCTCTCTTGCTATCACAGTTACAGATTATGATTATTTAAAAAGGCAGTATTTGTAGGTTTACCTTCAAGATCCACAATTTCACTAACCCTGAGTAGTTTGCTAGGTTTCCAGTACCAGGCACAATTTCCCTCCTGTTGAGCCAGTCTAACATCCAATTAGAGAGACATTGATTACTGCCAAGATACATATGCCACTAATGCATCCTTAGGGTTACTATACCATGCTGGTCACTGTTGTTGTTCATAGGCATCATAGGTAGGTAGAACTATTAGTCCTACTATTCCCTCCTTTGGAAGCTAGCATATACCTTACAGTACCATCTGGAGGTTTTCTGGTTCATTCCAGCTCAAAGCCTCTAGGCTCTTTATCTGAAGTGCTTAGTGTCTTCAGCAATATGACTTAACTTCCACCTCTAAGAGGCACTCCAATGAGCAAATAAACCTTAACTTAGATGAAGGTGTGCTCAGATAACTGCTGCTTCAGATGAAATGTGCAGAGGTAGAAAGCTATTGTCACACCTCCCTGAATAGTTGAAAGAACCTCCTCCTTCAAAGTAGCTTCTATAAAATTGAAAGGTCCACTAACTTTTTTCTTTCATTTATTTTAATTTTTTGGGGGGGAAACATTTATGAAAAAAGTAAACCACTGGAAAGGAGTGGAGGGAGGATTTAGAAGCAGTTACGGTGAGCAGCCCAGGGTAAATATGATCAAAAGACATTGTATGAATGTATGTAAATTTCAAATAGAAATACATTTTCTTTTTTAATTTTTAGTTTTATATTAATTACATTTTATTCACTTTGCATCCCAGCTGTAGCCCCATCCCTCATTCCCTCCCAATACCACCCTTTCTCGCTCATCTCTTCACAGGCCCCTGTCCAAGTCCACTGATATGGGAGGTCTTCTTCTCCTTCCATCTGACCCTAGCCTATCAGGTTTCATCAGGACTGGCTGCATTGTCTTCCTCTGTAGCCTGGAAAGGATGCTCCCCTATGGGGGGGGGGGGACGAAGAACCAGCCACTGAGTTCATGTCAGAGACAGTCCCTCTTTCCCTTACTAGGGAACCCACTTGGACACTGAGCTGCCATGGGCTACATGTGTGCAGGGCTTCTAGGTTATCTCCATGCATGGTCCTTGGTTGGAGTGTCAGTCTCAGAAAAGACCCCAGGACTCAGATTTCTTGGTTTTGTTGCTCTACTTATGGAGCTCCTGTCCCCTCCAGGTTTTTCTATCTCCCTCTTCTTTCATAAGATTCACTGTACTCTGCCCAAAGGTGCCTCAGCATCTGCTTTGATACCCTGCTGAGTAGTGTCTTTCAGTGCCCTCTGGGAGGACATCACAATTCTGAACATCTATGCCCCAAATACAAGAGTACCTATATTTGTAAATGAAACATTATTAAAGCTTAAGTCACAAATCGATCCCAACACCTTAATAGTGGGATACTTCAACACTCCACTCTCACCAAGGGACAGATCATCTAGACAGAAGCTAAATAGGGAAATAATGACACAGAGGTCCTAAATCAAATGGACCTAATAGACGTCTACAGAATATCTATTTTCTTTCTCCCATAGAAAAAAAAGCATGTCTATTGTTGTTGTCCTTATATGGATTTGCAATTTTAAAGGCTGTTTCCTTTGAACTTGGGTAGACTGGAGACACTAGGAACCAAGAAAGTGCAGCCTACATGAGCCAGAACTCTGTTTTGGGGCTCTGCTTATCTACTGATATCATCATTACTGTGGAAAATCAGAGCTCTCAATTCTACTAGTAAGATTTTTAATTTTTTGGTCTTGGACCATAAGACTAAATCAATAAGATTCCCAGATGATTTCAGTGGAGAGCTATGTTAGAAATAAATGAGCCAAATACTATTTCAGGTGCCAGCTAGCACTGACATTAGTATGAATCTACAGATTCCTTGCTGTTTAGGAAATACATTTTCAAGCCAATACACACACACACATACACACTGAATGCTCCAAAATTCTCAGTGGCATCAATAACAGCTCTCAGTTATTGACCAGCAACTACATGTCAGACACAGAGCTAAATACTTTACATACACTATGATTTAACTGGATTATTTTATTTATTTCACATAACATTATGAGGTATATTATACTCCATAATTCATAGAAGAGAATAATGGAGGCTCAATATGTATGTTCAGGTACCATTGCTAACATCCCAAAGCTAATAAATAAAACTCAAATGTAAAGCAGACACATGACTCCAAAAACCTTGGCTTCTTGTTATGGTTAGTATGTTCAATTTTTACGTGATTAAAAAAATGCAAAAGAGAAGCTTCAGAACACACTTGGAAAGCCTTATCTAGATTAGGTTAGTCTCTAAAAATATCTGTGAGGGATTATCCAGATTAGAATAACCGAGTCAGAAGAACTTGTCATTCCCTTTCTACCAGAATGAACTATACCACCAAATGGTGAGTGAGCATAAACCCTCTTCCTCTAAGTTTCTTTTCGGATACTAAGTTATAACAACGATAAAAATGAGTAATACAATTTATGAGCCTTGAAAGCTGAGACAGGACCAACTCAAAATGAAAGCCTAAATGTCTTATTCTCGAGTAGAAACAAATGTCCTTATTTAGCCCTTTATTTTCTCCATTGGACATAGATTGTTCAGTGTTCAGGGTGATACCTGGAGCTGCAAATCAAGTGACTTTTCAGGGATGTCTTGGCCTTTCTTCATGAGCTCTAGAATGATTTCCATCTCTCTTAAGTATCTTATGTGTGGGATAAGACACAATGATCAAGGCAACTAATAAAACAAAAGGTCTATTTGGGGCTTACAGTTTCAGAAAGTGAGCCCATGACCACCGTGGTGGGGAGAATGGCACAAATAAGTAGGCATGGTACTGAAGCAGTAGCTGAAATCTTACATCCACAAGTAATGGACGGAAGAAAGGGAGGGAGAGAGGAAGGGAGATGAAGAGGGATAGAAAAAGAGATAGAACTAACTGGCAATTGGCAATGGTGGGCTTCTGAACCCTCAAATTCCACCCCTAAGTAACACACCTCCTCCAACAAGGCCACAGCTCCTATTCCTTCAAAATCATTTCTACCAACTAGGAACCAAGAATTCAAATACATGAGCCTTGGGGAGGGGGTACATTGTCAGTCAGACTATAACACCTAGATAATTGATACCTACTTGGGGGAAATGTACTGTATTGCCTTTAAAATCTATCATTAAAAGCCCATTATGGAAATTTTGACCCTATGCATAATCAATGTAAAATCTAACATTTTAACTCTCCTTTCCATCCTAACTGGACTTGTACAAATTTTTCCAGTGAAACAGAGTACATATAGCTCAAGACAAAGTACGGCATGGCATACACTGTGTTATGATTTTCTGGAGCAACTATTCCTTCCTAACAAAAGACTTCCACTAAGGCCCAAAGATTTCTGTCTCAAAGGCTCCAAACATCATCAGTCCCAGAACCTAAAGTATTGCTACTTCCTCTCACACTACCACAATTCTCAGCTTCAAAAATGGCAAATGCAAAAAGTACAGTGGCCACAAAAAACCAATAGAGTCTCAATATCACTTTCTTATCTCCTGCAACAAAAGCTAATTCGCTGAGTCATCATCTCTGTAGATTTATCCAATTCATGTTCTACAGGCTTATAAGTAACCCCCAGGATAGCTATGAATGAAGCCAAATACAAACTGTGATCTTGCTTAACTTTTTAAATTCAATATTTCATTTCTCAGGTGTGACTTTTATAGATGAAAATGTTAAGTTACAATGTGAAAAGGTTACACATACATGTTACAGAAATAGCTAAATGATAACTAGGAATTTCTGAGGTTGCTAGGCAAATAGTAGCTAAGTTAAAGAGCTAACATAAGTCATATATTAAGAAACAAAAATGTCACAGCCAAAAAGCCATCAGGGAGACAATAGATACCCATAGAAATATGGCAGTGAAAGAAGTAAGGGTTTGTTTTTGGTTTTTGTTTTTTGAGTTTGTTTCTGTTTTTGTGAGTTTTATTTTATTTATTTATTTTTTGCTCATAAAACATGATAAGTTCATATACTCTTTTTCTTATACAGCTCTATTTAACATTTATGATGACCTTCAGAATAGTGAGAGAAGAAACAGTGACAGTAGACTATTCTCAGCTCTGTCTGTTGGTGATAAGGCTAATGTGAACAATGTGAGGCCATTCAAACAGGAAAAGAGGCATTTATGGAATTATATATTTTACATGCATCTAAGTCTTCAATAAATAACAAAATATAAATTAAAATTTATGTCAATAATAATTTTATATTGCTAACATTTATTTAAGCTATGTGCACACCTATCTTTGATTGTCTCATCCCCACTGTTATGATTCATCTTCATTATCAACTTAGGATGTATAATAGCCTAGTAGTCACATGCGCACTTGACTATGAACTTCCAAAAAGTTTTACTGAGGATAGAAGCCCCACTCTAAATGTGTACAGCAACATCCCATGGTCTAGAGTCCTCACCTAAATAAAAATGAGGAATGAGGGCTGGAGAGATGGCTCAGAGGTTAAGAGCACTGGCTGCTCTTCCAAAGGACCTGAGTTCAATTCCCAGAACCCACATGGTGGCTCACAACCATCTATAATCTGGTGACCTCTTCTGGCATGTAGGTGTATATGCAGACAGAACACTGTATACATAATAAATAAATCTTTTAAAAAATTAGGAATGAAAACAGCCAAATGAGCACCAATGTTTTTGTTCTCTCTCTCTCCCTCCCTCCCTCCCTCTCCCTCTTCTTCCTATCCCTCTCTATCTGCTACCATCTCCTACTGCCATGCCATCCCTGCCACAAAGACTGCATGTCCTTAAACACTGAGTTAAAATAAACCCTGCTTCCCTTAACTTGGTCACAGCAATAAAAAACTAACTAAGAAGGAAAAATTGAAATTTCTGAGGTTCTTGCTTCTGCCTTACAAATGCTGAGATTATAGGTAGGTGTAACCATGTGCTTTTTTTTTTTTTTTTTTTTCAGTTCTGGAAATCAAATCCAGAGCTTCTTGCATACTGGACATGTACTCTACCAACTGAGCTATATACCCAGCCTAAATTAAATTTTATATTTATTAGGAAGTAATTTCAATGCAAAGAAAAAGGATATATGAGCCAGCCATGGTTGTATTTGCCTGCAATCCCTGCACTTGAGAGCCTGAAACAGGACAATCAAAGGTTCGAGGCCAGGGACTACAAACAGCTATGTCAGAAATGTTCACAGCCAATCCTAGCTGCAGGGGATCTGGCTCTCTGGCCTCTTGTAGTACTGTACTCACATACCCAAATCTGTATACACACAACTATGGGAGTACCTAACAAAAACAAAATAACTGCCAGCCTGGGACACACAGCAAGACCTTTTGTCAAGAAAAGAAAGAAAGAAAATGGAAGTATATAATAAAATATTCAAAAGTTAATATACCAGCATGCCCAATATGCTGCTATGCATGAATATTATCATAAATAATTGTATCTTTTATATATTAATATAGCATTCCAACTAGCTCCAATGGGATTTTGTAATAATATTTTTTATTTTAGTCCTAGAGATTATAAATGTAACTGCATACATCACTTCTTTTCATTAACAATGCATCATTCATAACAGTTGTGCAGTTTGTTGTTCTCATCAGGAAATCCTTTTTATTTATTTATGTTTATATAGAGTTTCACTATGTAGCCTAGGCCGGCCTGGAGCTCACAAAAGCTTGCACTGAACTCAAAGAAATCCATGTGCTTCTGCCCTAAATGCTGGGATTAAAGACCATCATGGCCTACTTGGCAAATAGTTTATGCTGAACTTTTAACTCAAGGGTCAGCAAACTCTTTTTGTTAATATTAAAAAAAACTGCCAGTATTCGGTGCAGTTTTATTAACTATACTCACATACTGTACATTACACCTCCAAAACATTCCTCTGTAGAACTCTGTAGAAAATCTAGACATTTTAACAGCCTCTTCCTAGACGCTGGCAAGCCACTGTACCCTTTCTCTATCTGGCCTGGTATATTTCTGTTAGCCTAGTACTCTAGGTACAGCCATATTGTCAACAAAGTGTCCGAAAACAAGGTTTTCTTTCTTTCTGTCACTTTTTCTTTCTTTTTTCTTTCCTTCCTTTTTTCCTTCCTTTCTTCTTCCCAATGCACTCTCCTTCTCTTTCTTTCTTTCAATCTTTTTTGGGTTAGGGTCAGATGAAAGGGGAAGGGGATTTCCCCTATCAGTGGACTAGTGGAGGGACAGGAGAGAAGAAGATGGAGGGAGGGCAAGATTGGGAGGAGATAAGTGAGGGGGTTATAGCTGGGATACAAAGTGAATAAATTATAATTTTAAAAAGTAAATTTATTTTTATAATTTATTCATTTTACATCCTGATTGTAGCCCCCATCCTCGTCTCTTCCTGGTCCAAACCACCCTCTCTCTTTCCCCTTATCCCTCTCCCCTAGTACTCAGAAAGGTGGAGCCCTCCTCCCCTACTATCTGATCGTAGCCTATCAAGTCTCATTAGGGCTGCCTGCATCCTCTTCCTCTGTGGTGTGACAAGACTCTTCTACCTCCCCTGCAAGACCAGGGGAAAGTGATCAAAGAGCAGACAACAGACTATGTCAGAGACAATCCCTGCTCCCCTTATTATGGAACCCACATGGAGACTGAGCTGCCTATCAGCTACATCTGAGCAGGGGATCTAGGTCCTCTTCATGCATGCTCCTTGATTGATACATCTGTCTCTGCAGGCCCTCATGGGCCCATATTTGTTGGCTCTGTTGGTCTTCTTATGGAGCTCCTGTCTGCTCTGGGTACTTCTATTCCACCACTCTTTCCTAAGACTCTCTGAGCTCTACCTGAAGTTTGGCTGTGAGTCTTAGTGAGCATCTACTTCAACAAACTCTTTCAATCTAGTCTGAAAGTAAGCAGGTTAAATTATGGGGACCATCCAAAGCTGCTCTGCCAAACAAAATACCCACAGATAAAGCCTGGATAAATGTGGCTAGGTACCAACAAAGTTTACATACAAAAAGAGGTAGGGAAATGCATTTGGCTCAAGGATCATAGTTAAAGCTGGTCCTTGCTTTATTTACATTCATCAGAACACAAATCAGCACAAAGGTCCTTTTACTTCCACTGTCCAATCTCCTCTGAAATCACTTTCTGTTTTGCAGAAGATAAGAATGAGACTCAAAGAAGGGAAATACCTTGTCCAATATCACATGGATAACTTATTAGATTATTTAAAAAATACTCCCTTCATTCTAACAGATGGCCTCAGTGGAGGTTCAGGAGCTGTCTTCCCTACTTCAGCATGAGGGGAAGTGGATAGTAGAAGGGATGTTTTCTTAACATTCTTAAGCAGTCTCCCAGAACCTTGCAATAGACCAAAATGGACAAGAAGGTCCTACTGCTGTTCTGTATCCAGAACAGAAGGAAGCTAGGTGGGACCAATTGGCTTCTAAGAGATGTGTGGCCACATGCTGCTGAAGACTTACCAATATTAATCTCATCATCTGTCAGTGTGTCCCCGATGAAATCAAACTGAAATGACTGCAGTGTCTGGGAAAATTTCTGGACCGCAGAAGAATAATCTGAAGAAAAAGAAAGAAGAGATGGTCAGCACCGCTATCCTTTCAGCAAGATCAACCTCACAGTTAACAGCTAGGGGACTGGAAGGGAGGGATACAAAGGGACATCTCACAAGAAGTAGCTTTTAGGAAGTTAATAAATTTTAATCAGTACTTTCAAAACAAAGTCTTAACAAATGAAACAGTCATTTAAAGAAGTCCTGAAGTTACTAGTGACTGCAGAGACTGATGCATCAACCAAAGACCATGCATAGAGAGGACCTAGACACGGTGCTCAGATGTAGCCCATAGACAGCTCAGTCTCCATGTGGGTTCCCTAGTAGGCACCATTTGTTGAAGATGCTGTCTTTTTTCCATTGTTTGGTTTTGGCTTCTTTATCAAAAATCAGGTGTTCATAAGTATGTGGGTTTATTTCTGGGTCTTTGATCAATTCCATTAATCCAGCATTCTGTTTCTATGCCAGTACCAAGCTGCTTTTATTACTATTGCTCTATAGTACAGCTTGAGATCAGGGATGGAGGTAACTCCAGAAGTTCTTTCATTGTCCAGGATTGTTTTAATTATTCTGGTTTTTTTGTTTTCCTATATGAAGTTGAGAATTGTTCTTTCAAGGTCTGTAAAGAATTATGTTGGTATTCTGATGGCAATTGCATTAAATCTGCAGATTGATTTTTGTAGGATGGCCATTTTTGCTATGTTAATTCTACTAATCGACTAACATGCAGGCAAATGAATAGAACTAGAAAATATCATCCTGAGTGCGGTCATCCAGAAGCAGAAAGACACACATGGTGTATACTCACTTAGAAGTAAATCTTAGTCACTATTAGCCATATAATACTGGATTAAAATAGGAAAACTACAGAACTAAAGAAGCTAAACATCTAGCAGGTCCCTAAGGAAGTTGCTTAATTCTCAAAACAGGAGAGACAGCAGAGGCAGTAGAAGAGAAGGAATAGGATGGGAGCCTACCACAGATGTGCTCTAAAAGACTGCACCTAGCAGGGGATCAAAACAGATTCAGAGACTCACACTCAAACTTCGACAGAGCACAGGGAGCCTTATGAAAGAAGGGGGATGCAGGACACAGAGCAGAAGCCATACATGGATACTGACAAAATTTGTTGTTGTTGTTTAACATGGGGCCAGGGTGACTGCAGAGACTGATCCATGAACCAACAACCATGCATAGAGAAGACCTAGACCCCCTGCTCAGATTTAGCCCATAGACAGCTCAGTTTCCATGTCAATTCCCTAGTAAAGGGAAAAGAGACAGTCTCTGACATAAAATCAGCTGCCTGCTCCTAATACTTCCTTCCTAACATCTACACTTATGCAAAGTGGTTAAAGCAATATATGTAGCCAAAGCTTTCAACATTTTTTTATTATACACAGTCACACAAGTCTACTTTCAAGCACACATATAATGTACTTTGAACATATCTCCCATACCCTTCTATCTCCCTATGATTCTCCCGTTATTCCACTTTGATCCACACACAGTTTCACTTCTGCTTTCATCTCATCAGCATCTATATGATTTAAGTACCCATAACATCTGGGACAAACAAATGAGAGGACATATGATTTTTTTTTCTTTTGAGACTGAATTAATTCACCTAATGATGTTGTCTCTAGTTGCATCGCAAGCTATATAACTTAAGATGTCATTCCAGAACACAGTGATTGAAAATCACCAAAATAGATGTTGAAGACAAAAAAGTTGCCAATCATGACGGCACCCAGGAACCTGAGACAGGAGGATCATATAAGTTCAAGACCAGAGATATAGCAAGGCCCTACATAGCTAACAAACGAACAAATTAATAAGAAAGTTAATGAAATTATATGATTTCAAAGCCTCAGGTTTCTATCTGATTTATTGGTGGCTATTTTAAATACAGATGAAGCCAGTATATCTGTTTTCACAAAGCACCAGTACAGTGACCTAAGCAATCAACAATGCCAGTAGCCAAGGCAGGGGTAACTAATGTTTCAAAAGTCACAATGAGGTAGAACACCAGGTGTCTATCTCAAATTACAAACAAAACGTCAGGCTGTCCTTAATATCTCCTACCTGTGATGAAACATTCTCTCAAAACCTAGGGCATACACTTAGGAGTCTGGCCTGAACAGCCTGACCTTGTCTACAAACACCCTGCTACTGGGCCCAAGGATGTGAATCTGTCACCAGAATACACTGAAGAATATGAGTGAGTAGAGTACTTTCTCTATGGATTATTCACCCTATAGCTTTTCAAGCTCTGCAGAATTCCACCTGAACACTGAAAAGTTTAAATCTTGCTTGACAATAACTAGAGAAAGTTCCTCGTGATGTGGAAAATCTTTGTAACTGCATCAGAAAATCTGGCAACTGCACCTGGGATCTGCAAGAATATGTACTCACTTTAAGAAGTCAACAGCAGGGCCGGAGATATGGCTCAGAGGTTAAGAGCACTGGCTGCTCTTCCAAAGGTCCTGAGTTCAATTCCCAGCAACTATATAGTAGTACCCCCTTCTGGTGTTCTGGCCTACATGCAGACAGAACACTGTATACATAATAAGTAAATAAATCTTAATAAAAAGTCAACAAGGTGGTATAGAGTACAGTTCATATAGCATTACTACTGCCCAATGTGGAAGATGAATGTCTGCTCTGGAATGCAGACCAATAAAATCTGAACATGCTCCTGACATTCAATAACGAGCTCCTAGCTGATAAACGTGACTTAATCTCCCTCTCTCTCCTCCCTCTGTCTGTGTCCTAGTTGTATTTGGTATAAGCTATAAGAACAAGGGGCCAGATGCTTTCAAGATGAATATTTACCTACTTCAATAACATGAAATCTTGCCTAGCATTTCATCAAACCTAAGGTAAGAGGGGTATTGGACACAAAGAGTGCAAAGGACAGTGATAGGAAAGAGAGACAGAAGGAAGGGAGGGAGAGAGAGAGTGGCTGCTACTTGAAAAGTGACTTCTTGTGGGAGTGTCAAAATGTTCTAAAATTGATTGTTGTAACGGTTGTAAAATTTTGTGAATACACTTAAATCCATGGAACCACAGAATTTTAATGGGTACATCACTGTGTATGAATTCTATCTAAATACGTGTATACTGTATTTTTTCATCTACTTCTACATTTTTATAGATTTCTCTAACCTCTCAGCAAAGTTGATTTTTTTTT
>JAQQSO010004041.1:0-13097 GCA_028658305.1 Pachyuromys duprasi | reverse complement strand
AGTGAGCTATTCCAGAAGCAGAAAGACACACACGGCATATACTCACTCATATAGATGTATAAAATAGGATAAACCTACTAAAATCTGAACAACTAAAGAAACTAAACAAGAGGGAGGACTCTGGCTAAAATGCTCAATCCCCAGCCAGAAAGGCAAAGCAGATGGACATCAGAAGAAGAAAACAGGAAAAAAGTGATGAATGAATATTAGAATGAATAAATTCTAATAAATAAAATAATAAATTAAAATATATAAAATATTGAACTTTCAAATACAAAATACTAAAATGAACATTTTCTTGTGAGTTAATTCCAGCTAAATAAAATATCTGTTCTTTTAAAAAGAAAAAAAATAGAAAACACAAAAATTTCTCATCCTGAGTGAGGTATCCCAAAAGCAGAAAGACACACATGGTATATACTCACTTATATAGACATATAAGATAGGATAAACATACTGAAATCTATACACCTGAAGAAGACAAAAATGAAAGAAGACCCGGGGTAAGAGGATCAATCCTCACTTAGAAAGACAAATGGATGTACATTGGATGTAGGAGAAAACAAGTAACAGGACAGGAGCCTACCACAGAGGGCCTCTGAAAGATTCTACCCAACAGTATATCAAAGTAGATAATATAACTCATAACTAAACCTTCGGCCAAATGCAGGGAATCATATGAAAGAAGGGGGAGTTAGTATGACCTGGGGAGGAAGAAGCTTCACAAGGACCAAATAATTCTGGGCACAGGGGTCTTATATGAAACTGTATCCCCAACCAAAGACCATGTATGGTTATAACCTAGAACCTCTGCTTGGATATAGCCCATGGTAGCTCATTTTCCAAGTGGGTGCCCTATTAAGGGGAACAGTGACTATTTCTGACATGAGCTCAACAGCAGACTCTTTGACCTCCCCCTCCCACGTGTGGGAGGAGCAGCCCTTCTAGGCCACAGAGGAGGACTTGCAGCCAAACCTGAAGATACCTGATAAGCTAAGGTGAAAGGGAAGGAGATCCTCCCCTATCAGTGGACTTGGAAAGAGGTAGAGAAAAGATGAGGGAGAGAGGGTAGGATTGGGATGGAATGAGGGAGCGGGATATAGATGGGATACAAAGTTAATAAACTGTAACTAATATTAAAAAATTAATGAATAAAAAAAGTAGAAAAATTTCTCAACTAGAAAACCTATGCAGAAGTACATACCTGAATCATCTCATTCAAAATACAAAAATAATATGGGAAAAAACTTGATTCATGGAGAATTGGATTTAGAAAACCAACAAATTCTATTCAGCACAGAGCATCATCATAAATTTCTAAGCATCATTGACAATGCAAATGTAACAAGAAACATCACTGAAATCCTCTCTAAAAGCACGAACTTATACAAGAGTATTTGACAGGAGAAACAGATTTGGATTGTGTGAGGCTGTACTAACATAACCAAGACTGGAATAAGGAGAGTAAAGTTCTATCAAGAATTGGGAGTACGGTTTCTGGGAATTTAGAAATACAGAGTTTCCAACTTAATATGAAACGGGAACAAGAGCTTGTGTCCCATTGATTTTGGAAGGAAACACTGAGATAAGTTAGTGAAGCACAGTCCAGGCACTTAATATGTTTTAAATCACAGTTCACCTGAAATTTTGAGCAGATAGCAGAAAGAACACTGATTATGAGAAACCATGACCCTGTCTAGGTCTTTATAGGTCTCTGTGAAATGCTAGTGATTCTACGAACTGCTAAATTATGTCAAGGGAGCATGTATCAAAGCTTCTTAAGATCAGATTAATGGCACATGACCAGCAGAACAGAGAGACTAGAAGAGAACTCAGTGTATTGATTTTTTGTAAGACTTTAACTTGAATATGATACTAGAGATTAATGGTTCTAAATATGCAGTATTTCTTCATATTCAATGGAATATCACTTTGTTTACTTTCACCAATGCAAAACCAAACAAAAATAAATGTAAGGAACAAGGTTTCTTAAATTTTCTCCTTCACATTTTTGTAGAGTCTGTTGATTTAGAGACATGGCTGAGTATCTATAATTTTGGTTTATTCTTAAGGCTCTCATTCTGATTCTATATAAAGGATGAGTAGCACCTAGGAAAATTCATGCAGAGAGTTGTTTGTTTGCATGAGTTGGTGATTGGTCATTTTTATGTTTATTATTAGTTTGCTTATTCTCCTCATCTGAAAATATACTATACCTAAGTTGACTACCCTAATATAAGCAAATATTTTGAAGGTATATTTTCACTTCAAAAGCTGCATTTCTTGAAAGTCAGTTTACTAGAGAAGAAAGTGTTTCCAGGTTCATTATAAACAATACCATCAAATGTTCTGTGATGAATACAATACCTATTTCATTCCTCTTTTGACACTGAGCAATTAACTAGGATGATGAAATTCCATTATTACCTTTATTTAAACAGATTAATGGATTAATGAGAGCACCTTGATCACACATCATTACTGTTAAATCCATAATTTCATAAAGATTTAGATTTAGCATTTCAGGGCATACCCTATGCATGGCTGCATAGAGAGAAGAAACATGTTTAGTTAAAGAAATTCCATTGCCAATGCCAAAGCCTATGTCAATGAAAATTTTTATTGGTTTTTAAGATTGAGATAAGAACTTTTGTCAACAAATGATTATGCAATCTACCATGTGAGACTTGAATATCAATTACTATTGTTTAAACGTTAAGATGATCAATGATCAATCATTTTGGCAATAAACAAATATTAATAGTACAGTTATTTGATGATACTGTCAAATACCAAAAATTGACCTAATTAGTAATATTTTTCAGCATTATGTTAGATTTCCACTGTCATATATGACTATTAATGTCTCTGAGTTTTCCTAGATATGCACCCAATAGACATACAAAGTCTTCTCTCTCTTTCTTTCTCTCTCCATTTTTCTCTCTGTGCCCTCCAAGCATACATTCAAAAATTGTTTGAGATATCTAGAGAGCTGGGCTAATGTATTTTTAATAGTAAAAAATATATTATTTTTCATAGCATTGCGTCTGGGTAGTTAGCTATGATCTTGTTCAGTCTCATCACGAATAGAGAGTTTTTCTATCTTCTAATGTTTTCTTAAGTGTCTTAAAATTTTTATTTTGATACATTTTCCTTGTTGTTTGAAGTTACTCCAAGGGATTTTACTTTACTTTGAAGCTATTATGAATGATACATTTTCTTGTTCCATCCATTTGCTGGCAATTTTCATGATTCCTTTGTTTTAAGTAGCTGAGTAGTATTCCATTGTATAGTATCCATTTCTCAGATGAGGAACAACTGGGTTGTTTCCAGATTCTGCCTATTACAAATAAAGCTGCTGTGAACATAGCTGAGCAAATGTCCTCATGGAATGTGTGACATCTTTTGTGTATATTCTCAGGATTGGTATAGTTGGGTCTTGAGATAGAACTATTCCCAATTTTTCTGAGGAAGCATCAGGTTGATTTCCAGAGAGGCTGTAGAAGTGTATACTTCCATAGGCAATAGAAGAGCATTCTCCTTTCTCCACATTCTCGCCACCAGCTATTGTCCCTTGAGTTTTTTATCTTAGCCGTTCTGATGGGTATAAGGTGGAATCTCAGAGCCATTTTGATTTGCATTTCTCTGACGACTAAGGAAATTGAACATTACTTTAAATGCTTTTCAGTCATTTGAGATTCCTCCATTGTGAATTCACAGTTGAGCTCTGTGCCCCATTTTTAATTGGATTATTTGATTTGTTGATGTTTCACTTCTTAAGTTTATTTTTGTATAATTTAGATATTACTCCTCTGTCTGATATAGGGTGGGTGAAAATCTTTTTCCAATCTGTAGGGTGCCATTTTTTTTTCTACTGACAGTATCCTTTGACTTAGAAAATCCTGTTGGTTTCATGAGATTCCATATATTAATTGTTGATGGACTAGAAAAGCTTATCCTAAGTGAGGTAAACCCAGACACAGAAAGACTCACATGTTATGTACTGCCTCTTCAGTGGATATTAGGTCTATAGTACAGGAAAACCACATAACATTCCATAGATCTAAAGAAGCTAAATAACAAGGAGTGAATGCTGAAATGTCACTCTGAAGGGGGAGTAGACAGCAGAAATGCATGAAGAGAGGAAACTGGGAAGGAAATTGAATAGGGAGGGATCAAGGGTGGGAAATCAGATATGGGGAGAACTGGGTTGGGAGGTACGAGGGCTGGGAACAAGAAGGGAAACTGAGGGAGGACAAATCTTTATCAAGCTAGAGGCCTGGGACAAGGTAGGATCTTAGGAGGACATGGGTATGACTCTAGCTGAGACTCCTAAAGGGCAGGGGGTGGGGACATGAAGACTGAAGTGACCACCTCCCAGCCAAACAGACCTAGTGGAAGAAGTGCAACAACAACCCACCAACCAAACCTTTGATTCAAAAACTACCTCTTTATTACTCCATTGGTATGTTCATGTTAATATATATGTGGTTCTAATAATGAGACAGTGGTATAGCTTATTAAATTTTCCCTTTATCTTATTTTAGAATCCTATTTTGATTTAAGCATTTTCCTTATTTCAAACATAATTTTATGTATCTATTTGCAATAGTGAAAGTGTTTGTAAGTACAGTTATAAATAAGCTGGTATAAATAATATTCTAAATGT
This sequence comes from Pachyuromys duprasi, assembly GCA_028658305.1. Taxonomy (NCBI): domain Eukaryota; kingdom Metazoa; phylum Chordata; class Mammalia; order Rodentia; family Muridae; genus Pachyuromys; species Pachyuromys duprasi. The sequence continues at coordinate 8,428 of JAQQSO010004041.1, read as the reverse complement.
TCAAACTTAGGATGTGAAAAGTTCATAAATGATTATACCATAAGTTTCTATGGAAAATGTAGATTTATTCATATGTTGAATAGCTCTGTTAAAACATAACAGTTTACCTAGAAAAAATTACCCTGCCTACAAGAAGTGCAGGGATAAAGAGGAAACAAAGATTGAAGGAATGTCCAACCAATAACTGGCCCAACCTGAGACCCACCCCATGGTAGCAAGCCAGCCCCTGATACTATTAATGATGCTCTGCTATGTTTGCACACAGGAACCTAACTTGACTGTCATTCGGGCATCTCCAACCAGCAGCAGATCTAGACAGATCCTGGAACTTGCAGCCAAGCATGACATGAACTCCTTGGTTCCTGGGGAAGTATTGGGGAAAAGATGGAAGAACTTGGAGGGGACAGGAACCTCATAAGAAAACCAACAGAAACAACTAACCCAGTCCCATGGGGGCTTAGAGAGATTCAAACAACAACTAAGGAGCATGCATGGACCAGGCCTAGGCCCCCTGCACATATGTGGCCAAAGGGTGGCTTGGTCTTCAGTATGGGGTCCTGGGGAATGGAAGGGGTGACTGTTTCTATCATGTACTCTATTGCCTGCTTTTGGATCACTTTCCTCTGGCAGCACTGCCTTGCCTGGCCTCGGGATGAGGACAAGCTCAGTCCTTACATGATTTGATGTGTGAAATCCTTCAGAGAACATTTAGTGCTGCTTTGATGGAGTTTTATTACTCAGGCAAACTACTGCTGTTTGAGCAGGGTCTGTTTTTCCTGAGTGGTGCCAATTTTGTTGCTGTTGCTTGCTGTTTGCTGCTGCTGCTGTGCTGTGTTACTAGACTGCTGGTATCCTAAGGACTGAGATTGATCCCCAAAGAACCCATCTACCCTATTCAGCAGGAAGTAGCTAAAAGAGGTGAATAGTTCGTTTTCCCTACAAATCTTCTTACAGTTAGGAATTAGAGTTTTTTAAGGACATTAATTAAGACCTGGATGGGATAGTGGATCCACAAGGAGAGCAACAGAACCAAAAAATCTGGGCCCAGGGGTCTTTTCTGAGACTGATACTCCAACCAAGGAACATGCAGGATATAACCCTGCTCAGATGTAGCCCATGGCAGCAGTGGGTTCCCTAGAAAGGGGAACAGGGACTATCTGACCTGAACTCAGTGGCTAGCTCTTTGAGTACCTCCCCTGGAAGATAGAGCAGCCTTGCCAAGCCACAGAGGAGGACAATGCGACCAATTTGGATGAGACCGGATAGCTCGGGTCAGACGGAAGGGGAAAAGGACCTTGGAGAGAGGCATAGGAGGAGATGAGGGAGAGAGTGTAGGATTTGGAGGGAAGGAAGGTGGGGGTATAGTTGTGATACAAAGTGAATAAACTGTAATGAATATAAAAAATAAAAATTTAATATAAAAAACATTAATTAAAGTAGATGTTCAAGGGAAACAGGGATTATTTCTGACATGAACTCAATGGCAGGCTCTTTGACCTCCCCACCTCCCAAGGGAGGAGCAGCCCTGCTAAGCTACAGAGGAGAACTTTGAAGTCAGTCCTGAAGATACCTGATAAAACAAGGTCAGATGATAGGGGATGAGGTCCTCCCCTATCAGTGGACTTGGAAGGGGACATGGAGGATTTGAGGGAGGGACGGTGGGATTGGGAGGGAATGAGGAAATGGAATACAGCTGGGATACAGAGTTAGTAAAATGTAACTATTAACAAAAATGAATAAATAAATAAGAGACAAAAATCTATGCCTAAGGTAACATACTGAATAGTTATGGAAAGAGTTGACAAACTTGTCTTGTTCCTTATGTTAGTGGAATTGCTTTGAGTTTCTCTCCACTTGTTTTGATGTTGGCTCTAAGCTTGCTGTAAACTGCTTGTAGTGTGGTCAGGCATGTCCCTTGTATATCTAAATTTGCAAGTACTTTTATAATTGAAGGGGTGTTTGATTTTGTCAAAAGTATTTTCTTCATCTAGTGAGATATCTGTGGGCTTGGTCTTTCAGTCCATTTTTACTGTGGATTACATTTACGGATTTATTTATGTTGGGCTATATCTGAGTCTTTGGGAAGAAGTCTACTTGATTATAGGGGATGACCACTTTTATCTGTCCTTAGATTTAGTTTGCAAGTATTTAGAATGTTTGCATTTATGGTCATGATGCAAACTTGTTTGTAATTCTTTTTCTTTGTTGCATTCCTATCCAGTTTAGGTGTCATTTCTTTTAGATTTTCCATTTTGGTGGAAGTACATGTTTTTAAAATATGTCATAGTGATTATCAGGATTTCCTCAGTGTGTGTTCTTGTGTTCTCCTTTTCATTTTTATTGCTTTTTAATTTGTATCATCTATCTTTCCCCATTATTTTGGCTAAGGGATTGTCTATCTTACTGATTTTCTTTAAAAAAGATACCCAGTTTGTTCCATTGATTCTTTGTGTTCTTGTTTGATTCAATATTATTGATTTCAGCCCCCAGTTTGATTTTTTCTTACCAACTACTCCTTTTAGGTATGATTTTTTTTTCATTTTATTCTAGAGTTTTCTGGTGTGCTATTAAATTATTAATATGAGATCTCTCTCTCTCTCTTTTTATAATGTGGGCACTTAATGCTAAGACTGTGTCTTGGAACCCCCTTCTTTCTCATTTTTGGTCATGTTGTATTTTTATATTCATTGAATTGTAAAATTTTTTTTCATAGTTTCTGTCTTGAGCCATTTTAATTCAATGGAGAGTTCTGTTTCTATGAGTTTGTAAGCAATGTTTCTGATGTAGTTGATATCCAGCTTATATCAGTTGTAGTCAAATAGATTTCAGATTGTTGTTGCTGCTGCTATTGGTGGTGGTGGTGTGTGTGTGTGATGCTCCTTATTTTTTGTTGCCCTCATTGACTGTTAGAAAAATGTGATAGTTGTATAATTACCTGGAATAAATGCATTTGAGATATGGACAGGTGTGGTCACTTGAAGTTCCAGGTTGAATGTGTTTTAGGTATTCGGAGCTGAAACTTATAAATGGAGACAGGATAGAAGGTGAGTGTTGAGGGGGTCCACAGAAGAAATGAAAGTAGGGTGTGCTTGCAGGGTCTGCATAGTCCCTTTGGAATGGGGCAGAGAAGGAGAGGCCACAGCAAATATTCTGCTATTGAGCTGGGAATGAGACTGCTTAATTTGGAGGAGAGGAGGAAGAGAGAGGATTGCCTACCTGCTTCCTGGACAGAGCACCTTGTAGGTTCCCAGAGAATGTCTGCAGGAGTTGGTGGCAGAGACAAAGAGATGGGTAGTCAGGGAGGTTGCAGCAGAAGATCTGTCTGATTAGGTGTAAATGGAACCATAGATAAATGGGAAGCCTCGGGATATAGTCTGCTAGAGTGCTTGAGATGAGTCTGGGGGATTGGATTTGTAGAAGAGAATGGAGAGTACCAATAGCCTACCTCCTTTTCTGTCTAACATGAGCCCTGCATTCATATTCTTATGACCTATATTTCAATGAAAATATTCAGAGACCATATTTTCTTATACACACTGTACAAAAACATTGGGGTGCTTTGGTTTCACTCTACCTATGTTCTAAAACACTCACATACCAAAGTTTTAGGGAAGAAATGTCAGAAAGAAATAAGACTCTAAGATCTAAAATTAAATCTCAACTTCTCAGTAATTGTCATCAGTTTGAACATATGTCTATCACCACTTCATCAGTTTATAAAAAAGAAAAAAAAACAAACAAAGCAAAACTAGATCAACACTAGTGCCAGTTGTCCAGTACTGAATGATAGGAAAAGGGTCCACATTTTAGGAATGATCTGATAAGACAATAGCCTGTCTACTTTTTACTCCAGGGAAGTGAATTATCTCATGTTGGACACAGAATTCATTACATTTGCCTTGGAGAGAGACAGTATCTCTGTCTTCAAACACTAGGATCAGACCAGACATTTGTTCTAAGACTATTACCTTAAAAAAATTAAAAATAAAACCCTCAAAAGAGTATCGCCAGAAAAAAAGTAATGCCTTGATCACAAGTAATTCAGAGATGTGATATAGCTATGTGTAACTACCATTGTAGAACTACTGATGTCAATTACTTGAAAAACTGTATCAGTGACAATAGAGGCACATATAGAAAAGCAAAGCTTTGAGTAAATTTACAAAACTTTGGAAAGCTCATTGGTTAGTTATAAAATCCTTGCCTACATACATATGACCAAGCCATAATATGCTGCTCTCACATTTTTCATTTATGATGACAGATTGAGAGCAGCTGCAAGCGTGAAGCTGGCACCTCTCTGTAGAATGATGTACAGTGGAATCCAGAATGATCTGAAGATGAATTAGCTCTCTAATAGTATTCAGTGACCATTGCAGATCTGGGAAGCCTGATGCTTTGACAAAATGTGGGGAAAATAATATATAGGAAATACTACATTATGTGTTGATTTAGGACCAGAAGATATTACACATACAAATTATAATTGTATATTTCTGATTGAATGCAATTTAATTTCTTATATACACAAATACGTTCTTTGACAAATATACTAAGAAAAAACTTAGTGATTGGACATGGATTTGGTCAAAACAACTTATGTTTATGAGTGAAATCTGCAAAACAATTCCAAAAGCTGTGCTTTAAGAAAAAGAATGGAGAAATTAAAATGTTACAAATTTCTATCTTAAAGGCAATTTACAGGTTTCTTCCTCATTAAATCATGGATGTCTGGACTTTGCAGAAAGAGTCCATAGACCACAAGGCATGAAGGTAAATGGAGATACTTGTAAAGCTAGAATTAGTAGTAGGAAAATATATTTCTTCTTCAGTAGACTTAATGTAGATCATTCCTGCCATTCATTATATACTCTTCATGTTTTAAATCAAACTTGCAAAATAAGTTATAGTTAGATCCAAGCTTTATGTTATTAATTAGACTCAGACAAAGACAGACTAATGAAAATTACTGAACACCAACATGTACCAAAAATTTTAAGAAACATTGTTAAATCATGACTTTTATTCATGCTGAGAGACATTTGAGAGAAAAAGTCATTGTGTATGTTGTTGAGGAAGAGACCTAGGCTTTCCAGAATTCAAGCAAGTAGTTTACTACCAGAATATATTCCAACTCAAGAAAAACAATCACATCACCGCCTAGCAGGAGGAAACTAAAGGCTTTTTTGTGCCATAATAAAGTAAATTGTTAACAATATTAACACTAGAATAAACAGCTTACTTGTAGATATATAAAATCAAAACCTTATTGTACAATTTACACAATAAGCTCTCCATTACAATATAGCAAGAGTCCAGTGAGATGTTCCAGTACTTAAAAACGCTACCTACACAATCCTGAGACCCCGAGGAAACCCTGTGATCAACGTGGAAGAAGAGAACTGATTCCCAAATGTTTTCCTCAGACTTCCACTGTGTAACTCGGAATTTTCAAGCATGAAAAGATATATGCATATACAAGCATGACACCATAAGTGTGAGCATGGATCAGCACACAAGTACATACACACATCATACAGGCATTAATCAACAAAGTGTGTTTTGGTAGAGAAAGCAGGACTTTGCTTTTTATCTCCTGGTTTTTGTTTAATAATTGTATCTACAGTTGTTGCTTCTCCAGTTACTCTTTCTTTCTTTCTTTCTTTCTTTCTTTCTTTCTTTCTTTCTTTCTTTCTTTCTTTCTGTTTCCTTCAAGTCCATCATTTCTGAAGATAAAATCTCTAATCCATTTTTTGAGCTCCTTCACATAGTGCTTTTTCTCTAGGCTCATATAGTCTGATTTCAGATTCTCGTTGAAAAGATGTTATACCCTTAATTATTAAATACATTGATGTTAATTTACCTAAAACTATTTATTACACCTCAGAATCTTCCCTGCTCATACCCCCTTTAAAAGAAGCCGTCTGGTGGGTTCATTGAACTTCTAAGTTTAGGCATTACTAAATATGTGCCAACCACACAATCACCCTGAGATACTGTTATATAAAATAAATATGCATTTGGTTTTTGTTCCAGCTTTCTAAAACACAACTGCTCAACCCTTGCAACTTCAGGAAGGCTCAATTTCCACTCTTCTCTATTGAGCTCTGAAGGGAGGCTGAAGATTCTATTGACCACAAGTGGTCCAAAAGTCAGGGCTTGGAAAGTTTCTGGTCAGGGTGCTGAATATGTGGAGCATGATACACCCAGGTAAAACAATGAACATTTTCACTCTTCTCTCCTAACTTCTCCTGCTACTTATCTCTTTGTTCATTTAAAATATCCCTTACAATAAATATGCAACAGTAAGAATACTGTTGTTCTAAATTCTGTAAGCTCTTCTAGAAAGTTAATCTACAAGACATTCACATATAACTTCAATTTTAGTTGTGGTTGGTTACACTGCTTAGGTGTGTGTGTGTGTGTGTGTGTGTGTGTGTGTTGTCTGTGTGTGTACCCGAGTCTGCATCATTTATTTGTATGAACAGACATTTTCATACATAGAGATATATGAAAACCCTGTCAAACTGCTCACATTGAATGCAGAGGACTAAGAAGAACTAAGAAGTGAGAAAACTGGGCATTGGTTGGACGTTCCCTCCATCTCTGAAAGCCAGTTCCTAATTCTCCTAAGGCCACTGAGCTATGCCTGAAGACAGAAGACTAGCAGTGTTGTCTGCTGAGAGTCTCTAAACAGAAGTGGACCAAAATAGATGCTGAGACTCACAGACAAACTTTGGGCAGATGGAAGGGAACCTTGTGGAAGAGAGAACAGGATCTCCAAGAGAGACAACTGGAGACTGAAATACCAACTGAGGAACATGTGTGGACTGGACCAAGACCCCCTATATATACATACACAATGGGCAGCTTTGTCTCCATGTGGGTGCCATAGCATGAAGAGAGGGGAATGTCTGTGACAAAGATTCTCTTTCATGCTTTTCAATCACTTCCCCCTGCTGGGGCGACCTGGCCAGGCCACTGTGGTAGAGGATGTGCTCAGTCCTGATTGGACTTGATGTGCTAGGATGGGTAATGATGGAAGGAAAGGAAGAAGGAAGGAGCATTGGACTTGGAGGACAGGATGGAGGGGGGCTACAATTTAGATGTAAAGTGAAGAAAGAATGAATGAAAGAAAGAAGAAAGGAAGGAAAGGAAAAACATGGTGATTGTATATTTATGCATAGTTAGAAATTTGATTACCATCATCTATATCTCAAGTAAAAGATAATTTAATGGAGAAGAAGAAAAATCAGATCTACTTGCCTTGCAAAAAAATGGAAAGTGTATACTCATAGTATTTTGTGTCCTTTTGTTCAGGCCTCATAATAAAACTTAAAGCTATTCAATATTGATCCCAGAGTTGTGTTTTTTAAAGTTTTAATGTACACTTCAGAGTCCAACTTCAATTACTTCTGAATTTTCAATTATGTGCTAATTTTAATGGAAATACTTTATAGGATAAGAACTGTCCCATAAGTAAAAGAAATTCCTCAGAATTATGTCTGCGGATAGTAATACAGAAAGAAAGCAGGATTTTATATTTTCAAAGCATGTATTATAAATCCATATTGTAAGATCTATATTACACTGATAGAATCATGTACACAAACAGTTATAGTTTATTTAAATTATCGTACTTATAAGAATTAGTAAAACAACTACAAATTTATAACATTCCCATTAAAACAAAAAATCACATTGAGGGAGATTCTGATATAGACACATGTGATCAACACTGATAATCACTTCAGTGAATTTGAAACAAAATATAAATTTTCATTTAGGTTTCATAGTTCTATATGAAAAATTAAAAGGGTTAAGTCATTAAACTCTGATACTTGGAATAAATGAATCAGGGTTCAAATACTACTCTTGCCAACTAAAACCTGCAGGATTATAAATTGTCTGAACCTAGTTTTACTTGTGAGTGAATATTTCACATCTTGAAACATTTTTGTGCATATTAAATTCATAATTAATGCTTACAGCAAGTATATTTACTACAGAATTAAAGTATCAAACAGAGAACTTCAGACCTATCTCTCTAATGAACATTGATGGAAAAATGCTCAATAAAATACTTGCAAACCGAAAACAAGAACACATAAAAGATATCATCCACCATGACCAAGTAGGCTTCATCCCAGGCATAAAAGGGTGGTTCAATATACACAAATCCATCAATGTGATCCACCATATAAACAAACTGAAGGACAAAAACCACATGACCATCTCCATAGATGCGGAAAAAGCTTTTGACAAATTCCAACACTCATTCATGTTTAAACTCTTGGAGAGATTAGGGATACAAGACACATACCTAAACATAGTAAAGGCAATATACAGCAAGTCTATAGCTAACATCAAACTCAATGGAGAGAAACTTAAATCAATCCCACTGAAATCAGGGACTAGGCAAGGCTGC
>JAQQSO010004040.1:0-13097 GCA_028658305.1 Pachyuromys duprasi | reverse complement strand
CAGTGTGACCTGCCCTACCCAGTGCCCTGGCAGAATGGACTTCTTTAAACTGAATGAAGGTGTGAGAGTTCTGCAGTCAGCTGCCATGCATGGGCCCTTCCTGAATCTAAATGAGGAGAGACATAGGCACTGCTTCTTATGTTTGCCTTGCCCTGGCTCATTTCTTGGTCTCTGATAGAGACAATTTTATAGGGTTCTTACTCTCAGCAAGAAGAAAGAGATAAGGACAAGCTTTGGCAGGATCCGGAAATTAATCCAGGGGAGGCAGACATCATGTCTCTAAATGTAATTGAATCTTCCTGGAGTCTGATGGAGGCGGGGGGGGGGGCCCGGGGATGGAGCCCAGACCTTCTGACTTTCAAATCTGTAGGGAGGCATGGGGGTGGGGTTGTGCCTCACAAGCTGCTCAAGTACTTGATGCCACCAGTGAACCCAATCTCCTTCCCTTTCCCCTTTAGGACTGTCTTCACTCATCCTGTCCCATTAGATGTTTCTGGCACCTGTCACAGCTACAGTGTAGGGTACAAACAACCCCTTCCTTGCTGTTCATGAATTCGAGCCCAGGGCTCTTGGTTATGTGGGCTTAAATGCTGATGTCCAGGGGGATGTAGGCAGGGAGAGATGTAAAGGTTTTGCAGGCTTAGACTTCTTTCCATCATTGCTCTTGGTTCCACATATTACATAGCAGTGTGCATATTTGCAAGGGCTATTTATAACCACATTTCACAGCCTGGGAGCTTTCAATAGTACATAAGTTTTTCTAGTGCTGTTATAACCACATATCACAGAGTAGGTGGCTTCAGCAACCGAAATGCATTCTTCACAGGTCTGGAGGCTGGAAGTTCAAGAGCAAGGCTTTCCACGACCTTGTTTTCACCTGAGATCTCTTCCAGCCTTACAATGGAGCACTCTCTCAGGAAGTTCTCACAGACTGCTCCTTTGTGTGTGCTTCTTCTTATAACAGCACTTGTCATATTGGATTAGGCTCCACTCCAAATGCTTCATTTTAACCTAATCACTTATCAAAACCTCATCTTCAAATGTAGATACATTCCAAGGCTCCGGGGTTGAGACTTCAATGTGCTCATAAGATCTAGCATCTCAGAATTTCAGAGAAATTCTCATGGACAAAACCAAACGGACCCTGGAACCTATATTGTTCGATGACTAATTAGATGGTGTTAGGCAAAGCGCATAACTAGGTGGTCACATTTGTTGACATGTGTAGGGCTGCTCTATGCTTGGCTGTGTCCTAATGTAATTACCTGCAGCACTTGATTTAGCTTTGGATGCATGACTATTTAAATAATACATTGTATGGCCACTATTTGTAATGCACAAGCTGTGAAAATCAAAGGCGGGACCACCAGTCACAGAGAAGTTCAGAATTTACAGGGCATGTGGATGAAGTGTCTATCTTCCCCTTGATGCTTAGTGAGATAGCTTTTCATTGTTTCAACTCAGTGCATTTCTGACACCAGTATACGTTTCTTTTCTTCCTTTCTTTTTGTGTACAAGACAATGTTCTACAACTCTCCCAACATCAGCTGCATAGCCCACAAACCAACTCAATTCAGGGTTAACATAGGCCCAAAGGTACGGACATAGTTTCCCAGATTGCCCTATACTTCAAATCAACTACCCAGAAATGGTGGGTTGTTATTTAGTAATTTAGTAATTTGCTAGAACCACCCACAGAACTCAGGAGAACAGTTTGCTGTGTACTGCTGGCTCATTTAAAAGGTGTAATTCTGGAAGCATGATCAAAGGAGAGGTGGATCAGATGAGACACAGGCAGAAACTCTCAGAAATGCATGCCCTCTTCAGGTGGGTAATTTAGAAATTTTTATATAATATATGATTGATGAACTTACTGACTACTGATAATTGACTCAACCTCCCATCTCTCATCACCTGAGGTTACAGAATGGGGCTGAAAGTTCACTTTCTCATGGTTGGATACTCTGACCTCTGCTCCTACCCTGAAGCTATGGAGGAATGCAAAAAGAGAGTCCTTTTATTAGCACAAACTCAGATGGGTTTGAAAGGGCACATTGAGTAACAAAGTCACAACCTCTGTGTCTCAATTGCTTAGGACATACCAAGGCTTCCATTTTCACAAATGTGTCTAAAAGTTCTCTGTTCTCAGAATCTGGGACAAAGATTAAAGCCCTATCGTTTATGACCACGTGCTTATTTGACGTGTGCTTTTATATCCAGCTCCAATTCTCTTGGTCAAGCAGAGCTTGACCAGCCTTAGACTAGGAAGGAGGCCAGGTTAGTACAGTCAGCTCCCACCAGAGTCCACCTGTGTTACGTGAAATGGCATTTAAGGGAATGAAGCATTAAAAAAGATCTAAATGTAAAGGAGGTTCATGAAAGAAAATGAAAAAAACCAAACCAACCAACCAAACAAACGAAAAACAATGTCCCAAATCTCAGAAAAGAAAGAGACTGAAGCACCTTGCTGGCCTGGTCTCACCATTTTTGTTGTTGTTTTCATCTTTTTGTTCTCGGTTTGTTTTGCTAAACAAATGAAACAAAACCAAGCTCATGTTCTCTCCGTACCAGTTCTACTTCCTTCTCTTAGTCTGGAGGTGAACACCACTGTGGGCTGTGAGACCGCACAGTTTTCTGGTGTTTCTACTTTACAAACATCTCTGTTAGTAGTATGGCATATCATCTCTGTCTTGGCTTGTCTGTCAGCAGAGCTCATTCACCCACTTACCTGGAGAGTGTCTGACAGGCATGGTGAGTATAACGTGCTTAGTCTCAGGCTTCATTATGACTTTGATGGTCCTTTTTTTGACTTATCCTTCTTGGGCCTTTTTTCTATATGAAGAGAGAATTGAAAATTGTTTCATAATTGTACTGGTGCATAAAGGCAAACTTAGTCCAACCTGGATTCTATTCCTTCTGACTTTAATATAATTAAAAATATTTCATTAGGTCTCTAAAAGTATTGTTGACCCAGGCATAGTTACTTATTCTGGCTAGATGTTGGATACACCTAATCTTGGTTTTCTTGAGGGAAGAAGACACAGAGCCCATGATTCACATTCCCAGTGGCTCACTTGAGGAACCTTTCCATGACAAAGTGTGACTAAGCAGGCGAAATCAGAATGCTTCTACCACAACCTATTTGGTATTGAACAGCAGACTGAATTTAAGGTCAAGAGGTAGACACAGCCCTATAATACCAACGCCACAGCTTTCCCCTTGAAGTCCCTTGTATTCTTCTTTTAAGTAGAAGGGGTCAACCTCATGGAGACAGCCATCTTGCCAACCATGATTATTAAACATCCTTGGTCCCATGAAAGCACCTTAAGGGTCACTCTGCTGCAGAATTTTCCATTTCCCCCTTAGTTGGGGTTCTCTAGAGTAACAGAACCAATGGAATGACCTTACATTGTGAGAATGGATTCATGACAGGGGGTTGATGGTTCAACTATGGCTGTATGCATGATGGAGAGGCCCAGAACTTACTACCTACTCAGTGTTAGCGGCCCAAAGTCTCAGCACTTCTAATCCCTTATAGGAAGCCTGGAAGAGGGGAACTGCTGATGTTTAGTTCACGATGGAGGCTAAAGAGCTAGGATCAAATGTGAATGATGGCAGCAGGAGTCACAGTAGTAGAGGGATGCATTCACCAGCAAGGTAAGCTGCAGGCAGGCAGAAGAAGCAGCTTTCTGCTTTTCCTGGACTGATACCAGAACGTTTTACTCAGTTAATAATACTCAATTAATTTTTCCTGGAAATACCTTCACAGCCCCACCTAGAGGAATGTCTCTTGGTCATTCCAGACCCAATCAAGTTGACAACCAAGTGTAACTATTACTTATTGCTCGCTCACTTAAGAAGGCGAATTATGTGTGTTTCCCCAGGTATCCTGTCATCTCTTTTAGAACTCAGAGCTACATGAGGCCATGCTGTGCTCTGAGGCACAGCATAGTGTCAGGCAGACTCTTGAAGGTGTGCGTGGAACACAGTAGAATGAGAACTTGGAGACTACAGGACATCCCTCTTTCTTTGTCACAAAGAGTTCTTTACAGTGAAGTCCCATCTGGCTAGCCATGCCTCAGCTCATCCACAAAAGGCCATTTCTTGAGACTTGGCCTATACATTTCTTTATTTCTTGTTCGTAAAGCAATAAATCATATCTCATCAACTCTATGATGCACACATTTTAAAAAGCCATTTAACATATGTTAAAGCAGGCTATGATTGATTGCCTTTTGCAAACACTGTTGGCCTGGTGGCAGCTGTAACAGCACCGTCATTGCCTCTGCGTTCGCGGCCTTGTTCTGTAAACTCTCTGTTGATACTCTCTGATAAGACCAAAAAAATTTCTGCAAATAACTTGCAGAGAAGGGGTCAACAATCTGGACGAACTCCCTGGAGATTTCGGCTCCTACACCGGTATTATTTCACATAATTTTTTTTATGTCTGCCAAGAGTGATAAAAATAAACCTAAAAGAGCTTTTTAATAATTAGAAAATAAAATTTCCAAGGCTTACGGAAATGGTGTAAGGATTTAATTTGTAGCACTTTTTTTTTCTTTCTTAGTGCATAAAATAATTATGCCTTTAATCAAGGATGATTTAGGTTTGATAAAATAAGATGAAAGCACAAGACTCATGGTGGCTCATGGGATAGAGATCACCATATTTTCAAGAGAAACTACCTTGCTGAGATGCAATAGAGAGTCAGCACATTCTGTCATTTAGCTGACATTAGTTAAAACAATACACACATGGGTTTAGAGTAGGGTTATCAACGCAATATTAATAAACTAGAACATTTCCCTATTCCTGGTACTGTGATTTTAATGTTTTACATGGAATTTCTTTCTTTCTTTTTCTTTTTAATTTTTTATTAATTACACTTTATTCACTTTGTATCTCCCCTGTAGTGCCCTCCCTCCTCCCTTTCCAAACCCTCCCTTCCTCTCCCTTCTCCATGCATGCTCCTCCCAAAGTCCTCTAATAGGGGAGGTCTTCTTTTCCTTCCTTCTGATCCTAGTCTATTAGGTTTCATCAGGAATGGCTGCATTGTCTTCCTCTGTGGCCCGGTAAGGCTGCTCCCGACTCAGGGGGAGATGATCAAAGAGCAGGTCAATCAGTTCATGTCAGAGACAGTTCCTGTTCCCATTACTATGGAACCCCCTTGGACACTGAACTGCCATGGGCTACATCTGTGCAGGGGTTCTAGGCTATCTCCATGCATGGTCCTTGGTTGGAGTATCAGTCTCAGGAAAGACCCCTGTGCCCAGATTTTTGGTTCTGTTGTTCTTTTTGCAGAGCTCCCGTCCTCTCCAGATCTTACTATTTCCCACAGATCCGGCTATACCACTCCTAGGCATATATCCAAAAGAGGCTCAAGTGCACAATAAGGACATTTGCTCAACCATATTTGCAGCAGCTTTATTTGTAATAGCCAGAAGCTGGAAACAACCCAGATGCCCCCCAACTGAGGAATGGATTCAGAAATTTTGATACATCTACACAATGGAATATTACTCAGCAATAAGTAACAAAGAAATTATGAAATTTGCAGGTAAATGATGGGAACTGGAAAAGGTCATCCTGAGTGAGCTATCCCAGAAGCAGAAAGACACACACGGTATAGGTATATTCACACTCATATAGACATATAATATAGGATAAACCTACTAAAATCTGTACACCTAAAAAAACTAATCAAGAGGGAGGACTGTTGCTAAAATGCTCAATCCCCATCCAGAAAGGCAAAGAGGATGAACATCAGAAGAAGGAGAAAACAGGGAACAAGGTAGGAGTCTGCAACAGAGGGCCTCTGAAAGGCTCTGCCCTCTAGACTCTCAAAGCAGATGCTGAGAGTTATGGCCAACAGTTGGGCAGAGTGCAGGGAATCTTTCTTTCTTTTTTTCGAGTAAGCGATAGTGTTAAAAATTAGTAAGTATTTTAGGATTGAAAGGCCTGATGATATCTCCTCTATACTTTTAAAAATAATATGCACAAACAACAAATAATATGAACACAAGTAGCATGGTTCTGTTTCAGAAAAGTTTGCTTACTACAAGGAACAATGGTGGGATCCGACCCCTGTATCCCAATGTGCCATCTTTCTAAAGCAGTTGTTTCAAAGCTGAGTGTATCGGTTACTCTCTGTTGCTGTGATGAGGGCCAGATGCCCATATTGGCAGGATCAAGAAGCTGGGAGATCACATCTCAACCAGAGGTAGGAAGCAGACTGAAAGAACATGTAGATAAACAGAACAATTGTCTTAGTTTGGGCTTCCATTGCTGTGATGAGACACCATGACCATAACAACTATTATAAAAGAAAACATTGAATTAGGGGTAGCTAACAGTTTCAGAGGTTCAGTCCAGTGTCATCATGGCAGAAAGCATGGCAGCATGCAGACAAACATGGTGCTGGAGGAGCTGAGAGTTCTACATCTAGATCTGAAGGCAGCAGCCAGGAGGAGACTGGAATTCCACATTGGGTGGAGCTTGAGCATGGGAGACCTGAGGGCCTACCTCCATGGTGACACACTTCCTCAACAAGGACACACACTCCTCATGGGCCAAGCATTCAAACCCATAAGTCTATGGTCACCATTCCTATTCAAACCAGCACGGCAATAAACCCTCAAGGCCTACCTCGTTGTGACACACTTTCTTTAGCAAGTTGTATCACCTGAAGGTTCCATAACCTCCCCAAACACTACCCATAACTCTAGACCAAGTATTCAAATACTCAAACGTACAGGGAATATTCCTCATTTAAACCATCACATTGGATATGTATAATAATGACTCAGTGAACTTATTAAATTTTAGATTCTGGGCTGGTAAGATGCCTCAGCACATGGGAATGCTTTCTTTGAAAGTCTTATGAGCTGAGCTTGATCTGCAGCTTCTGAGAGCTGTCCTCTCATACACAAATGCATGCTGTGGTACCCACAATCACATAGATGTCACACACATATACATATAATACAAAAAATCAGTCTCACAAACCTGTTGAGTACCAGGTTTGAGATCCACTTCTATGCGGTCTTGAAGAAATAATTATTGCTGGCAGATCTCTATAATTCTTACAGAAGATGTCCCCCAGACTATGTGGCTGGATCCTGAGCTAGTAGGGTCCAGATTCTCTTTATGCTTAAATTTCTGTCTCTTTATTTATATGATGTCTGGGATCAGTAATATGTTATTGGGACTGAAATTAAATGGGAGGTGTAGACAGTATGTTTTGAAGGAGAGGACTGTCCCACTGCCAACCCAGAGTAAAGGGTAGATGGTCCAAAATTGAAATTATAGTTCTTAGATTTTATGGTCAAGAATAGAGTCCTCTCTCTAATAGGCCACAGGGGTTGAGCCCATAGAAAAACTACTTTGAGCCAATACTTGTCCACTAATGCTAGCGTGTGATGTGGTTGCCACATTGCAGCAGACCCACATCAGGAAAACACAGGAATCCAAGAGGTGAGGTATCCTCTCTCTCCCCTAAAGAACTGTTAATGTGGCCCTTTCCCCAGGATGGCTCATGAAGTTGCCTTAGATTTGTCTACTTAGTTAAAAGACAAGTACGTGTTTTTGAGTCCCTGTGATATTTCAACCCATTTAGCTGTAAGTGTTTCTTACTCTATAAGCCTGTTTAGTACATTGGAGTTATAACAGTTCATCTAGTCAGATGATACAGCAGGTGAGAGATTATTGGGGAACATAATAATGACCACATCTGCCCCTTGGTTTAATCTAGTCTGCTGCATTCTTCACACCAGTGTCTAAGCAGGTGGGATGAAAACACAGCCATGTTGTTAGGTCGTGCCTAAAACCCATGACTTCTAGCGTCTTATGAGTCTTTGGTTCTACCAGGAAATTCTATGATATTTTTCAAGTTAATTTACCCATCCATCCTCAAGAAATTAATTTTGTACCTCTTCCTTCTCTTGTGTAACTTGAGCATCTCTTTCCATAGTCACATTTGCTGAAAAAGTTACAACCTCCCGAAAAGAGGTTCCGTGCTTTCTGGCCACAAAATCCTCTCAGCTGCATTAATTCTTCCCCACTCACCAAAGTGTTACAAGAACCCATCACACTGTATCAGGCCAGTTTCTCTTCCACTTGTGCCTTAGATCCTGCCCAACCTGTTTTGCCTACTGAGGGACATCATCCAGTAGCTATCCATCCTGCTTTTCTTTTGTCTTGTTTCATTTTTGTGACAATCTCATGCACCCAAGATAGGCCTTGAACTACTCATCCTCCTGCCTCTGCTTCCCAACTGCTGGGATTATAGGCAGGTCTATTAGATGCTGTAAATTCTTCAACTGAAAGAAAAATCTTAGTCTCTGAGCCCACATTTCTTTCCAATCCCTGCATGCCCCTCTGTTTCACTTTTCAAGACAACTCCTTAAGAGAAAAGCCTAAGTTAATCAAAGATGATCTCAATCCTTTCTTTTCGTTCTGCTCTTGCTCTCATAATAACCATCTCCCACATCCAAAACACCATTGTCATATAGTCTTCTGTGATATTTATGCTGTTAAATTTAGTGTACAATTCACATTCTCCTGTTTCTGGATCAATCACCACACTTGCATTTGCTCCTTTTTTCTTCCTGGGTGTGCACAACACACTTGGCAGCTGCTACTCCTTTTCCACCGGTTAAGCTTTTCAGCATTTTTATTTTTGTTTGTTTTGAAAGAGAGTCTCAGTATCCCAGGCTGGCCTAAAGTCGCTATGATGTTGTCAAGGCTGTCCTTGGACCCTTGGTCCTCCTGTCTCTGTCCCCCAGCTGCTGGGATTACAGGAGCCTGCCCCACTGCCTCGCTTCCTTTCAACATTTTTGTCAACCATTTTATTTTCAACCTCTAGTATTAGACTGTGGACACTGGGCTCTACTGACAGAGCTTCTTTCTTCTACCTCTTTTCTCCAACTCACAGTACCCCAAAGCAAGGCAAATGATTCATCTATAGGTTTCTCCCTCTCATTATTGATTTGAGTCAGAAGCTGCAGGGGCCTGGCCATGGCCTTACTGGTTACACTCATGGCCTGAAGATGGGGCTATCTACAATATACTCAGAAGGGTGATGTCATGGGGATAAGGGAGAAAAAAAATCTTAATTCTAGTAGCAAGGGAGGGTGGACTGTCTAGGGGCCTTGTAACAGACAGAAGTAGGTGACAACAATTTGTTCCAATTATGATCTCAGGCATTACATTTAGGAGAATGGAAAGGAACACTAGTGCTTCTGGGAAGGGTGTAGAGTGGCTGGATATTCACTGCATGGCTGGGAGAAGGACAGCTTGATGTAGACATGACGGTCAGTTTCTTGGAAATTATAGTTGCCATGACATCGGGAAACCCTACGATTGACCTAAGAGCTAAGGAAACACAAGCTGACACACAAAAAAATCTTGGTGTAAATATTCATAGCAGCCATCTAAATTACTATGTAATTTAGATAGTAATTAGATAGTAATCCATACTAAATTAGAAAGGACACATATGTGCTCTAACTGGGGAAGGAATCAACAGGCCTGTTCTATCTATACAATGAAATTTTATTCAGAAACATGGTGAGGTGAATAGTTGATATTCAGCACAACAGAGAAGGACATAAATGTGATCTCATAAGTGGAAGAAAATTGGACTGAGGGCAATGCCCCAGTGTGATTCTATTTCTGTGGTGGTTTGCTAAAGGCAAAAGTATGGCAGCAAGGACAAATCAGTGGTTTCTCTGAACTGTGGGTAGAGTTGTTTGTAAAGACACAGGAGGGAATTCTGTGCAGCAATGGAACAGTTACATGCCTTGATTATGGTAGCACTGGTTATGCGGCTATATATTTGTCAAATTTCATAGAGTCACACACTAAACCAGACATTTTTCTATATAAATTATATCTTATTAAATTTGCCTGAAATGAAATCTTTGGCAGCTACAAGATGAAGCATTACATCCTAAGCTGTAAACTGAAGGTTTTGTGTGGAGAAAGACATGGGTATATTTAGAATAAGGGACACAAAGAACCTCATGACATAAGGCGGGGCCAAGATATACCCTTCAGCCATACATCCCCATGTACCATGTAGTCCCGAGTCTATGGAAACACTATGGAGTCTGGATATCACCTTTGGTTAGTCGAAGCCTACTTAAGGTTGGTTTAGGAATAGGAAAGGTCTAGATCTACTGGTGGATCATGTAAGAAAAAAAATCTATCTGAAGCAATTTAGGGGAAGGCTTTGATCAAACTCTAAGTCCTAAGTAAGGGCCAATGTGACTCAGCCTCCCGAGTATGAACTCTGAGTAATTGTGTAGCTGTTTTTTGCTACTTTGTGGATTCTTCTTTTTGTACACTTTATTCCCCCTGGTTTCACCCCCAAACACTAGATAGGAGAGAAACAAGGATAGAGGGGAAAGAGAGAAAGAGAGAGAGGTCCCTGAATCTAATATTTTTCCTTTTGTTTCTTCTTTGACCACAGCTACTAACAAACCAACCTCCCTAAATGACCGGTAACCACTAACCCCAGCCTCTCAGGGCCCTTGAATTTATTGTACCCTCTGAAAAGCTCCCAGAATTCCAAATTTCACACAATCACAGAAATTATCTATAGCTGGCAAAACCACACGCTGCTAGAGCACGAGGCAAATCATAGTCACCTGCTGCAGACAGTCCTAAGCAGCTCCACATCCCCACACCTGGGATTAAAATAGAAGCACACCCTTACAGTATTTCTTTTTTTTTTAAAACCCAAATTCCAGAATTCTCACTATACAATTGCTTTTCGGACAGGGCATGGGGATGCTTCATTTACTCCCAAGTAGGAGTGATTTAAGTGTGAGCTCTTCTTCTGGGGCAATATTTCTAGAGGCCAAGCAAGCGTGACCATTTCTAAATAGGAAGCTGCCTTCTGATAATAAACTATCTCCTGTACACACCATCCAGTGAACTTGTTCTATCTTTGTCAGTTAAATACTTGCAATTTTCCCTTCCCCATTGCTTGACAAGGATCTATTTTCTCTCTAGTCCATGTGTGAGGAGATAATTTTTAGAGGCTGATAGTGGTGTTAGTAGGATCTGATCTTGGCATCCCCATGACTCAAGTTCTTGATTGCCATTCCCATTACTGCAGGGCTTTGGGGTAACCTTCTCACCTCGGTTTCCCCCAATGCAAAATAAATAGAAAGTTCTTTACTTATTTATGATGGGCTCTGTTAGTTATATGAGAGACGTTCCAGTGTAAGTATTATTACAAGGCCCAATTTACTGTCCAGAGAGAAGCAATCCTGATAGAAATCTTTCATTTAATTAAAATTGATTTTAAAATTGCCTGATCAATAGTGAGTTAAAAATTCATTGTGGCTCCTTGGGAGGAGAGCAGCCTCTGATCGGTCCTAAGTGGAGAGTGGTTTTGGCTCAGGAGTTGGCCTGGGTCTTGCTGGTTCTGCTTCTCCAGCCAAAGTCTGATGGTTTTTCTTGTGGTCCAGATGGCTGAGGCCTCCCTGATGGAGGGAAGACACACAGAGGAATCAATTCCTATTTCTGACATTAGGGGCAGAAAAGCCTTAGAACTGCATTTGCCCTTGCTAGTTTCACTTGAACCGTTTATTTTACTAGGGACAAGTAAAAATACTTTTCTTCTTTTGGGAGAGTCAGAGATCCCTTTCCTTCAGAGACACCTCTTCAAATACTTTGGAGGCATTTTCTCTATGCTTTCACCTTGGGTGGCAAAACTGGAGATGTCTTTCCATTCTCCTGAAGACTCCACTCCATAACCCACCCATCATTCATTAAATTCTGTCCATTCAATCTCCATGTCATCTGTGTTTTACCACCCCCACAGTTCCTGCCCCTGGTCAGGCTGTCTTCACCTGTTACCTGTAATATTTAATAACCTTCTTCTGGGTTCAGTGACTTTAGCCATCTACTTGCTTAATCCATCCTCTGTGCCCTTTCTACCTGAGATATTTTCTTAAAAGCATAGGCCATCTTGGGTTATGGCAGCTCAAAAAAAATCATTGATGACCACAATTTAATACAGAATCAAGTCCAAATACCTTGGTTTGGGATTCTATGACTTCCCAGTCAGGGACTTCAACAATAGGTAACCACCTACTATCTCTCTCCTGTCTCGCAAAGGGTATGAACAGCCCCTCTCCTTCCTCGTTATGCTACTCAGTACTTTGAGAAATCCACTGTTTTCATAGGCATCCATGGCTACATTCCCACTGTTTTCCCTGATTACAACATGTATTCATTCATTGGCAGAAATTTATCTCAGCTGTGCAAAATGCCCAGCCTTGTGCAGTGGCAAGAGTAGGAGATGGAGGTGGTATATTATTCTTGAAGCTGACATTCCAATGAGGGAAATATGGTATTTTTTAAAAAGTCAATAGTTAACAAAGAAAAGAAATGCAGGTTGTGGTTTGTGTTATGAAAAGTCTGTGGAACCTGAGGTGAAGATAGATAAAGTAGTCTTAGGTAGGAGAATGCAACCAGGAAGACAGGTGGCTTTTCATGAAAGGAGTTATTTAAGCCAAGGCAAGGATGGAGAAAGGTTGTTATGGAAGGTAAGGTGGAGGGGAAGGGATTCTAAGAAGCCATGTGGAGAGACTTTGGCATGTTCTAGGGATGTCAGCATCACACAACACTGGGAGACAGTTTTACAGAAACCTGTGAGATGAAGGTGGGATGTCAGTATCAGCTCACACATGGTTCTGTGGTCACAAGTAAAACAATCCAACTCTGCTGCAAGTAACATTTGTGTTTGAGGTCGGTTGTGACAAAGCACTACCACTTGAGGTGCTTAAAGCTACGGGTTGTCCCACAGTATTGAAGGCAAGAAACCCCAAACCAAAGTGTGTCAGGATCATTCTCTAAAGTCCCTTGGGAGTCCCTCTCCCCCCCCCTCATAGCTTCTGGTTCCCACTGCCATTCTTGGTGTAGTTATGTTGGACTAAGGGCTAGCTCACTGACCTTATAACTTAATTGGCAAAGAACTTGTTTGTAAATGAGGTGGTCATATTTTCAGGCACAGGAGCTGAAATGTTAACCTATCTTTTGGGGACTCATCACAGCTCAGCCCATGACAATGATTTGGGTATCTC
>JAQQSO010004039.1:0-13099 GCA_028658305.1 Pachyuromys duprasi | reverse complement strand
CTACAGCTGGGATACAAAGTACATAACCTGTGATTAATATAAAATAAAATGTTAAAATAAAAAAATTATTTGTCTCTGCAAAATTAATCCTTATGTAAGATGCATATGAGTTTCTGCCTCACCAATTGACTTTGTATTCATAGCAACAGAGAAATGGCAGTCCTAGATGATTTCTATGATTATATTTATAATTATGAGCTATGAGGAAGTGAACACAGCAACTATATTTGGAAAGTTTCCTTTACAGTGTGTTATCATTCAGTAACTCACCCTGTCCATACAGATGTATCTCATACATGGGACTTCTCATTTATCTCTACCACCAGCTAATCTCAAATGGCACATACACGTGTGGAGAGAGAGTACAGATAATCTAACAATGGCTAGGCAAAGAAGATTCTCCCCACCCCCGTCTTCCAGAATGCCTTCTCCTGATCTTCAACATGATCTTTTGTTTTTAGTATAAAAGAATGATAATTTGGATAGTAACAATATTATTTTTAATTGCTTAGCATTTTAGCGGATTCAGCTTCCCATTTCCTGTCAGCTGGGTACTTTGCAGGTACTCACTTCAAAGTCTTTATTGCACATCTCTGCTGCAGTCACCTATTGTTGCTGCCAGTGTGTATGCTAGAGGCTGTCTGACTCTCAGTGGAACACAGGTATCTTAGCACAGATTGAAGCTCAGAAACATGAAAAATACTGTCTTGCCATGTGGTTACACCTGATGAATAAGGTGTTGACACTCTTCCTCTATCATTTTTACTGAGGGATCCTGACGGGAAACCTTGTCCTAGATTTAAAAATGAATGTTCAGAGAATTTCTATCTTACTTCCATCAACACAGCCAGTGGTCCTCCTCTATCCTTGCTACACTAAAAAAAATTAGAAAATGCTGTATTTTTTTTATTTAAAAAACAAAAATAATCTTATCATCTCAAAAGATAACATTATTTTGAACTATGAAAGTGCTTTACTCATATCTGCATTCCCACTACTGTGACCCTCATGTATTTCACACGGAGAAGTTAAATATTTACCTCTGATGTGGTAGAAAAATTTTACATGCTGGAAAATCTCTCTCTCTCTCTCTCTCTCTCTCTCTCTCTCTCTCTCCCCTCCCGTTCTCTTCAAGCTCCCCCTCTCCCTGCATCATAGTACAACTATATGCATTTATAATACATACAGGGAAACAAAGAACCACTCCTGCTTCTGTAGATAAAAATCCTAGAGCCTGAAGCATGACCGAGCAGTCATATCTTATCTGTAAACTTGTGCAAGTTTAATATTTTGTGAAACTTGGTGTGTCTCTTTAAAAATGTTCCACACATGCTCATGGGTGTCATTTCCTGGATGTTGTATGCTGGGTCCCCCTCTCTGGACCAGGCTTCAAACTGCTTCAACTGCCTCTGTACCATGACAGCCTCCAACAGCCTCTTTCCATTATCATTTACTTGCAGATTTTTTTTCTAGTTTTCCTAACAAGACTGTGAACCCTGCATGAACAAAGACAAAGTTTCTACTTCTTCACATTTCGACAACGTATACATTCATGCCTGAAATCATTTGAAGGATCGGGAAAACATGAAGAATCTGATAATACTTAGTCTGAGAGTTTCTACATAGACAGATATATTTGAGAGTCATTTTACTTCCCGTTTCTCTTGTTTAGGCAAAAGGGTTTAATGTGTTAAAATTAGATTCTTCTGACAATAAGTTCAAAAGAAGCCTCATTCTAGGAAAGTGTGTGTTAATGTTGTACAGATTTGGATAGCTCTCAAGGCAGAAATAGAGAATTCCCCATGTGGAACAAACGTTTTGTTTTGTTTTGTTTTGTTTTGTTTTGTTTGAAGAAGCACAGGTACACACACATAAAAATCCATCCATCCATCAATCAATCAATCAACCAAATAATAGCCATCACACCAAGGGGGAATCATTTTTTTCACTTAATTCAGAAGCTATTTCCTTTATTGTACTATAAAAGATCTGGTGATATAATTTATTGTTTTCAGTTAGATAATACTTCTGTATGATGAGAATTAAAGAAAAGGAATAAAGTTTAATTATGATTTAAACCAGAGATGATTAAAGGTTGGCGTTTAATGTGGGAGTAAAGGTGGAGAAGAGCAGTGCTAGTTTACATTCAGTAAAGGTGATTCGACTCTTACGGGACTTTACATTCTCTTAGCATGTCCAGAATCCATGCCAGTGACAGATGGCCAAACAAGATTTAAATTAATGGTCTAGAAAATACCTTTGGTCCAAAACACACCATGAAGATGTATTCGATTTTTAGAAGCAGATTGGATTTCCTGCTCCTCAGTTTGTTCTGTATACATAGTATGTGTGGTAAGGCTTTGCATTTTAGACGAGGACTCCTGAGAATATTGAATTGTATCCATGGTTAAAAGTCTCTCTACCCATTGCCAAATCATAATAAATGTTTTTAAAGTGGGACTCTGAATGTATGCAAAGGAAATACACACGGAGATATTCATTCTCTAGAATTCCAAAAGGCAGCAGGTGGAAGTCTAAGAGTATTAACTCAGAAAAACGCCAACTGTGAAGAAGAGTTTGTGCCACACAGTGAGTTCTGTATTTCTGCATTGAGTGTGATTTGGATCTGTAAACATTAACACACACTTTTCTAGAATGAGGCTTCTTCTGAACTCAATTGGCAGAAGTATCTAATTTTCAAACATTACACCTTTTCACCTAAACAAGAGAAACAGAGAGCAAAATGAGTATCAAATATCTTTCTGTCTAGAAACTCTCAGACTCTAAGTATCATCAAGTTCCTCATTATGCTTCCCTGAGCCTTCAATTTATCTCCAACCTAAATATATATTGATTCACATGTATGTGTGTCTACCATGTGTTTGCAGGAGCCCGTGGAGGGGAGAAGAGACCTCACATCCCCTGAAAATGGAGTTACAGATGATTTTGAGAAGACGTGAGGGTGCTGGGGACCTAGAATCTGGTTTAATACCCGAATGAAGGTTAATTTTATTGTAACTGTGATTTGACTTAGTGTACACAATTCAGTTTGTGTCTGTCTGTCCAGGGAGCTTTAGCTACGGAGAGAAGACTTCTGGCAATGTAAATCAAACATTCTGTAAAACAAAGGATGAGAGTAAATAAAAGAGGAAAGAGGAGAAAGCTAGATGGACACCAGCCCTGGTCTCCTCGGTTTCTGTGAGATGATACATGAGCAGGAAGCCGCGAGGTCTACATTGTGACCGTAAGATGCTCTGCTGCTTTCAACTCCTTCCCACCATGAAAGGTTCTACCCACATAGTATGAGATAAAATAAACTTTCACTGACATTTCTCTATCAAGTATGTGATCAAATTAATGAGAAACATAGCTAACACACTTGGAAAAGCCAAGAAACAGACCTTACAGTAAGTACTTTCCCTAAATTAATTCCCAGTCCATTTTCTCAGACTTAACTCACTAGTATTTGGTGAGTGAACCCAAGGGGTGAAGAAAAACAAAAACAAAAAAACTCAAAATATAGTTAAAGAATACCTCAACTCTCATCAAAGAATGCTGCAGAAAATTCTCTAAAATCTTTCTCAAATCCAATCAGACAATATGTATGTCACAAATAAATACAAATGAACTGCAGGGAGGAAAAAAAGCAGAGTAAATAATTGCTATCTACGAATTGGAAGCCTAAGATAAACTAATAGAATCAGATTCTAATAGAATTCAGATTCAAGAAAAGGCACAAACAATTGAAACGACATTAAACATTGCACTACAGACCTGGGAACTGTGGTTCTGGATTACCTAACAGATTGTTCAAAGAAGTGGGGGACCTGCAAGGACAGCACTGCTTAGCAAAGTCAAGAAGCCCTTTCAATAAGATCCACACCCAGTGCATACTGAGTGCTCCCTATCCGTCACTCGTGCCTGCCTGCAGGTTGCCCCTCCCATTTTCTTTCTACTTGAAAAGACTTAAAAAAAAAATTCAGTGAAGAAACGTAACCTGGTATCAACAATTGCAGAATTCACACCAATAATGAGATTTTTCAAATCGCTTCTCAATTTCATTATTTTCTACATTATGCTTTGGAATAATTGGAAAATAAAGTTTTATAAATTACAAATCCACATGATACCCTGTGCACAGTTATCATTTAATTACCCAGGTCTTTTTGCTATTTATATCAAGAATAGGGTGATTAGTATTGCCATACATACCACACACCCTGGGGTGCTCTAAAAGGCAGTTGGAGTCTCACAGGAGGGAGGCAGACTGGGGATCTTAATGAGTTAAGCACAGGAAAGGGATGAACATTCTTTGTTTAGTCAGTTGGGTTCTCTGCAAATGGACACACTCATTCAGCTTCAGCTTTCCTACCTGTCCTCACCTCCTCTGTCAGTCTCCTGTCTAAACCAGGTAGCTCTTGCCCTGACTCCAACATTGAGAATTACACAGTTCTTGTTCTTTGAGAACATGACACTGAATTGGTAATAACTTCAGGCTTAGTTATTTTGTCAGCAAAGGGACAGAAAGTATACCCTTTGCTCCTGGGGTCCCAGGTTCTTTTTGTTTTGGGTATTTGCTTGAGTCATTATTCAGCTTAATTTAACAATAAATTGCTCCATATGTTGAAAGGGCTCCCATAGGTTGTTTTATGGTTCGGGTGAATCAGGCGCTTCGTTAAGGTCTCCCACTGAGCCATTTCTTCTATTTTTAGCACTGGAAATTCTGATAACATGAGAACATCAATTAAAATGTGGCTGAAGATAAGCAGCTTTGTGGAGACTCTGAAATTCCAAAGTCCTATGTCCAGGGCCTCCAAATTATAGTACATACAGAATTCTGATTCAGTAAGCCTTGGGTGCTTCTAACAGTTGTACAAATGCATTTATCAAAAGAATTTAAGGCCAGAAGCCTTCTTATTTGAGAATAGTTTAGACTACTATGTTTTTAGTTTTGTTGTACTGGCATAGAATTTCCAGTTGAATACCCATAATCCAAAAATCCAAAGTCCAAAGCTGTTTCAGCTTAGAGTTTCTCCACCTGCATTTCTAAAACATCACACTTTGAGAACCAAAGTTGACAGAATGCAATACCATTTTGTGCTAGATACTTATTCCAGAGAAGGTGCAGGGGCCATTGGTATATTTGTGGATATGCATAGAGGTTGTAAACTAGAGTTCTCTGTGGGATTCTTACATCTTTGAAATGTTGCTTCAGTAAAGGCAAAATTTCTAACATTGGTGCTGAGGTATTGGAAGTTTGTACAATCCCACAAGGAATTCCACTATAAGCAACACTGAGTATACCTCCCATCCTAAGTGAAAATTAGTCTGAAAATTTGAGAGATGGATAACATTTTTATTATTGATTTATACTACATGACTTTCTTGCCCCTAACATGAACAATAGCAGAGTTCTTTTGTTTTGTTTTGTTTTGTTTTGTTTTCATGTAATACTCTTTAAAGCATTGGCTGACGTAGTTCACAAGTCTCATATCCAATCAATCAGCTAAACTGGGTTGTTTTAATTGATCTTGATTCAGTTGTGTGCTCCTTCCTTTTCTTTTTGGCCATATCTCTAATAATTGACTTAAATTTTACTTCCATGTGCAATGAATTTTTTAAAATCATAGATCACATGCTAATGGATTTAGAAGGGAAGAGGAAAGGGAAGATTCCACCGTGAAAACCCAGAGTAAGGCTGGTTTAAAGATGCAACAGAAGCTGATTAAAGTCTTACAAGTGGCAGGTGGGTGTATAACAAATGGTGTTTTTCATCTTAGTCTTTTATAGAAATGCTACTTAATAAGTTCTTCTTTCATGCTATAGGATCAGATGGACAATGTGGATGCTCTTAACTTTACTCAATCTACAAATACACATTGAGTAATACGTGACTATATGGATATAGAATAGATGTGAAATTCTTGAAGAAGCAACTCTCTATTAATATCAAAACAAAAATTTGCAGGACAGGAGCAGGGATATAGAGTTTAGTGTACAGAAAGAGTTCATGAATTAATTTGGTCATAATCCCTTAAAAATTATATTACAGAATCATTCTCAGGAATTGTAAGGACCGTTCTGTCATTGTTTGTCTTAATTTAGTATGATTATAGTGAAACATTTGTGATGGGTGATACTCTAGGACTATGGACAATTTACATCAAGGAACTCTCCTACATTTCCACATACTGCTTTTATTGTTTAAAGCTGGCTAATTATCTCCAAAATGGAGCCCAAATATTTGACAGGAAAAATTTTGTTTTGTTTTGGTTTGGTTTTTGATTCAACCTTAGTTTTATTTGTGGAACTAATTTATTCTGTCTTTTATTTGTTACTTAATTCCTAATTTTTCAGATAACGTTAGTTCAGTGCCTAGTCACCTTAATACTTTGTTAAGTATTATAAAACATTGTTAAGGAGCAAAATACACCCTCCAACAGTTAAATGGACTCAATGACTGGACTGTCATCTTGAACCTAGCCTTGAAGAAATTGCCATGTTACATGAAATCCCCAAATTTCTCTTTTTATATACTTGTGTTTCATAAGTTCTTCATGGAAAATTAGTATGCATGACAGTGCTGTATATTAAGTGACTAAGCCTATACGACTCAATAACATCTACTTGTTTGTTTGTTTCTTCATTTCTGTGGAGCACATTGCTTTTAGTTTTTATAAACTTATTCATTTATTCATTTTTATATTCTGATCAGGGCCCCTCCCTACTCTTCTCCCATTCCTACCCTCCCACCCTCCTGCTTTCTCCCCTCCTCTTAAAAGGGGAGCCCCCCTCTTACAAATGCACCCTGGCCATTCAAGTTCTATCAGTACTTAGTTCATCCTCCTCCGCTGAGGCCTGACAAAGTAGCCCATCTGGGGGAAAGTGATCCAAAAGCAGGCTTCTCCTCCATTTCTTCTGCCTTGCTAAAAACCATTAGATTACCTTCCTAAAGCTACCCACAAAGGTCTGTTCTTTTATGTGGCCATTTTCTGCTTCTCAGGCTTACTACCAAGGTCAAACGATCAAAGCATTCAAATCCAGCAATCAAAAAGTCCCCTTTGGCTCACCTAATTATCATGCCCAATTAAAATTAAACACCTCATCCTAACTCGGAGTTTTCCCTTTTTTCTTTATAAACTGTCATTTATCTATGTGCCACATCTATCCAGAGGTAATATCACTGCTCTCTTCTACTTCACCCTCTATCTTCTGTCCTTGTCTCTTATTCCCTTGGCCCTTGGCCCTGAGGACAAATAAATCTCCTTTGTGATGAGAACTTGATCTTAAGGTATCTTGAGCCAACCTTGAGGTTTTCTGTTCTGGGCACATAGTATTCATAGTATCCATAGTATTCAATGTGTTTTTCTTTATTGTGGAATATAAGTATTATTCAGCTGCTGCTGGTGAGAAGGGCTATCCAAAGAAAGACTTCTGTCACCAAAATAAGTATATTTTCAATGCATTAATATCTATAACGTTTGTATTCCTGGATTCCAGTAGTAAGTAGAGGAATCCTGGTCTTTCCAGTAGCTGTCTGTGTGAGACGAAAATAATAAGAAACACAGAAATAAGTCAGGAAATATATTCATCCTACACAGTATGTTTCAATATCTTCAGCAAGCTTTTTTGTTGTTACCTTATACTTATAGAGATTTTCCATTATTTTGATCTTCTTCTGGTTGTTCCCTGATGATATTTTAATTTAAAAACATTGAAATCCCATTAAAGAGAAAGAACACTGCTCTTCCATTGAACAAACAATGTTCAAGATGAGGAAAGCAGAGATAAGAAAGTCTGCATAGCAAGCTTTCTTTCTGTCTTTCTTTCTTCCTTCAGAAATAAAAGAACAGAGCCCTACCTCCCAGCCATAGCTCTTTAACAGGAATGAGAGGACAAGTATTCAAAGATAATTTAAGAAAGTTAACTTCTTTTCCCTTGGCAATGTGGCAAAACAGGATAAGATTTCATGGTACTGTGCAAGGAGTGTCAGCAACCAAGAATGCAATGGACAGTGCACTGATCCCTAAGTGAACTCAGTGCTCTGGTGACTATTGTATTTTACTTAGAGAACACAACATTAGATACAGAATGAGAAATACAGGCTATTCTCCATCACACTTCATTCCACTGAGAGAGCATGGGTGTGAATTATGAATCAACATAACCTCACCCTGTCTCTGAATTATCGAGTGTGAAACTGAAACCTCAGAGATGCTTAAACAATCTATCAGCTGCTAAGCTTTCATTAGAAAAATCAGCTCGAGATGTATAATGGCCTTTCTTATACATTTTAATTCCTTTTAACACTTTAAGTAGAATTTGAGTAATAGCTTCTTAATGTTCACCACAGAAGGTAACTAAATCTTTAATGGACTCCTGTAGTAGCCTGCTTAATATTGTCATTTAATTGAGATCTCTGTTAAAGAAATTTTGTTCTGTTTTAATATGTATGATTGTAGATTCTTTGGGAGGCATGTTTTAAACAAACTGCTTCATATAAACACAACTAACATCTGTGTGTGACCAAAATGAAAATGTGTACAACAGAAGAAACTTTTTAACTTGTTCATACTCAAAACTGAAACATTCAGTTTTAACTGAAAACAAAGATTTGGTTGGACACTTAGTTTTATTGGGGCATGTGCACATGCCTACTTCCTTGCAGTAGCTTTGTGATGATAGAGGTGTCATTTTCTCATCTTAATCTGTAATGCATTTCTCCTTGATATGGGGTTCCGGTCTCAGAATCTCCATCATGCTATGTTATGACTCAAGAAAATATTTGAAAGAGAAATTTTTGCTGGAGAATTCACTTATCTAGTGATATAAATTTTCATATTGACCCATGACTGGAAATAAGAAAGGAGACGTGAGTTATCGTTTGCAAGGAATATAGAAAAGCACAGTACAGTGCCAGAGAATTGTGCTCCACAGCCAGTTATCTATTCCTCTGATATCAAGCTGACTATGCCTAGGCTGCATGTATTGAATATGATCACATAGTTTGGCTCTAGAAACATGTTTGGACACAATCATCAATGTCCCACAATTGTATTTTCCTTTCATGCCCATTGCCAAGCCCTACTGCCTGACGTCCCTTTACAGTCTTTTCCATTTAAATTCTTACCTTGTCTCAAACTCTTTCTTTTCTATGCTGTTCTGGTAAAGTATTTTGCCCTTTTAGGAAACTGACAAATAGCCTTATCTTCTGTTTTGTTTCAAAGTTTGACTTTCTTCTTTGGACATAAAAAGTAATTCTCTGGAAGCTCTGAGTTTCTTCCTTTCTATACTTCTATTAAAGGTAGTATGCCTGTATCAAGGGGCCATTGTGATGTTTTAATGAGAAGACTCATAAAAGGTACTGTCCTCCACATACCGTTATGTTTCAGTGAAGCATGTTACACTTGTGGCTGATGCTTTTATTTCTCTGTGAATGAGATCTTCAACTATGTAGAAATGAAGATGTTGACATGCAGTTCCATTGCTCCTTAGACTCCTGTTTTAGAAGTCTTGTAAAAAGTGTACAGCTAGAAAACAGTATTGTTTTATTAGTTCTTTTGTTAGTTTCAAAAACAGGGAAAAGTAAAATGTAGTATTTCTGAAGCCACAGTTTTTGGTTTTCTTCAGCTGCTTCCACCTACATAATCTTAACATCTGTGTGTGTACATCTGAATGTATGTCTGTGTGATTGTGAACATAAGTGTGTGTGTGTGTGTGTTTTCTATCCTTCCTTTTGGTGAAGAGAGAGTGGTCTTGCTAACTCAGTATTGACAGAGTTCTAAGGAGACAATGCAGACTGACTTACTGGGTGTATTTGAAAAGAGCATGAAAAGAAGGAAGAGACATTTTAGGAAGGGTTTGATCCTAGCTTAACCATAATGAACCTTAGGACACAGCCTTTTGGACAAGGGTTCCCTAAACCTGTACTCCTCTCAATGCACCAACAGATGGCTGAGGATCAAGTTGAAAGGCAAAAAGAGTTCATTAGTTACTAAACCATATTTGGATCAAAAAGTTTAAAGCTGGGAAGGACCTTGCATACCATTTTCTAGTTATCATAAAGTCAGACATCCAAGAAATGAGGCTACTGACACACTTTTCTATAAGACAGCCAAGTCCACATGTTAGATCTTCCAACCACAGATACTTTCACCATGTGTTCTAACAATCAGAATGCATTTTGAAATCAGCCGTAACATACGACATTTTGAAAGAATGTTTCAAAGATTTGTTGAAAGCACATTCTTGTAAGTATGTTTTGGGGGAGGATATAAGAGAACAGTTGAGGTAGAAGAAAAATGAGGCCTTAAGTTTGTTTTCAATGTCATGACTCTTTGCTATCCATGGTTTCCACCACTGTGAGAACTATAATTACAAAGCAAAGAGGGAAAGAGAAAAGCTCAGACAGCAATATTACTGAATATTGTGATGGTTATAGACATCCTGGAAAACCTGTGTAACCAGGTATTTTTGAGAAATTGCAGAGATTATATGTTTAAATAGGTTTTTTGTAATGAGTAACAGTGGTGTGGCATTGTCAAGTGAAAATATGAAGATATGCTTTTAGCAAACGTATTTAAATCCTGGTCACAGAAGATCATACTTAGATAAGTTAGCTGCATCACACGCATTATAACATCAAAGGGACAGTCTTAGAAAATTCAGACACTGAGGTTTCATGATATACTGTCATTTCTGGCAATAGTACACGAAAATGCAAGCCCTTTGAAGTACCCAGCTCACAGTTTCAAAGCTCACATTCCTTAGGTGGACAAATCACTGTATTAAGAAAATGTTTGGAACCTTAACTACGGAGGAAATGTCTTCGAGTTTACAATGTTCTTTTTTCTTTTACAGATTGTCTTAGGGGTCTTTGTCAAGGCACCCAAGAAATGAGCAACATCTGCATTTTCTCTTTTACTTCTTACAGATAATATAATTGTGAGAGGCCTACTTTCTATGACAGAGATAGGAATTTTTGAAGCCAAAAAATAAAATTGATAAATTACTAAAGATATAAAGACAACTCAGATAACATAGAAGATAGGGGATATGGATGCATATAAACAGAGTTGACGTGATTTAGTACTTATTTCGGTTGCTACTAATGTTTTGCTCTTACTTTGATTTTGACCTCAGAGATGTATGCTCTCTGAGATGACACTGAAATAGCAAATATTATTGTATTTTTGTCATTATCTCTATGATGGTAACTCTATTTTTTTCTTGTTATTGTAAACTTTTCTTAAATGAATAAATTTTAACTGCTACCACATAGCAAGTTCTGATTTACATGCTGACCACACATAAGGAAATAATTATTGCAAAGCACTTGTTTATGAGTGTGTATATGTATATACAAAATATATACTCTTATGCATACAGATATTGCTATACAAGTGTCTGTTCATATAAATAGTGTGCAGGTTTGTGCCATATGTGCACATACATATACACATATACAGAGAGTTGCATAATCAGACACTGAGATCTACTTCAGGGATATTCATGATGCTGCTATCACTGTATTGCTTGGTGAGCTCCCGTCTACCCTCTATGCGCATGCCATGCCCCAGCAAATAACTTGAAATTCTTCAAGGCACCCTCTGATTGCTCAGCTCCTTGCACCCTTTTCCTTAGTGATGCCATCTCTTTCCTGAAATCTCAGCTCAGATCTAAGTAGCATACTCAATTAAGTGAGGCTAGAAAGATATGCCATTTTGTCTTTCTATAACTTTGTCTCCGAACCTACAATGGCATGTCCATGATGGCCCATTAGATTTAGAATTTACCAAGGCCCAGGCTGTATAATAGTCACGACTCAAAATGTATCTTGAAATAATAGATAAGGATGGTAATTAAATTAGAGATAGATATATTAAAACTCTAAGAGTATTCTAGACATATGAATGGGATATTTGAAAGCATATGGTTCATTTAAGCCTAAGCATCTTTCTATCATATTATTCCAAAGATACTGCTTCCTTCTTGCCACAGGGAAAAGCTACAAGTTTGATTTTCATGTAGTATTTTTAAATGAAATTAGAGAGTGCCCAAGAATATCTGCAGGCAGTGTGATAGTAAAAAAAATTATGGCATGAGATTTTCTTGTTTAAAAAGATTCTCTACGATTTTTAAAGAAAAGTATACAGTATAAAGCATAACATGATGACACATGCTTATAATTCCATCATTCATGAGTTTGAAGTAGGAGACTCTCTAGAAGTTTGAGACCCATTATTGTAACATAGTGAATCCTAGGAAAGCCTGTGCTACAGATTAAGGTGAATGAAGCCCTGACTGAAAAAAAGCAAATATGGGGAGACTATGTTTCCTGCTTTCAATATCCCTTTGCTGCCTGTGGCTCACTGGCTAGTGCTGAGGCCTTGGATGCTTTCCTGCTTTCCATACTAGCAGGGCTACTGATGTCATCTTTGTTCAGATGATGTTTGGGCAGCCTTCTTGGTGAGACTTCATGGATGGACCATTTGGCATTGTTAGGAAACACTCTCTCTTAGCAAAATTCCCATTCCTATGATTCTTACAGCCTTTCTGTCCCCCCTTCTGCAAAGAGTCTGAGATGTAGATACAGGAGTTACATTGTCTTGTAGCTATAGCATTTGAGACTGAGTTCCAGAGTTGTCTTGTAGATGTGTCATTGGATCTGCACTCCTCAACTCCACATTTTTATCATTTGGGGTTTCTGTAACAGTCTCCATGTGTTACAAAGAGAAGTTTCCAGGGAATAGCATATCAATTGACTATCCGATATCAAATATATATATATATATATATATATATATATAGAGAGAGAGAGAGAGAGAGAGACAGAGACAGAGAGAGACAGAGACAGAGAGAGACAGAGACAGAGAGAGAGACAGAGAGAGAGAGAGAGTGAACAGGTTGTAGTTGCATATCTAGGAATGTGTGTGTATGCGTGTTGTGTATGTGTGAATGTGTATGTAACAGCAATTAAAATAAAAGTGCATGAATTTGAATGAGGACTAAATGGGAAAGGGTTGGAAGGAAAAAGGGGAAGGGAGAAATAATGTAATTATATAAAAATCTCAATCCAATTAAAAAATGGGGTATGGAG
>JAQQSO010004038.1:0-13100 GCA_028658305.1 Pachyuromys duprasi | reverse complement strand
GCCCTGAGGAGTCAGGATAAGCTGGGGTTGGATGGAAGGGAAGGAGGTCCTCCCCTGTTGGTGGACTTGGAGGGGGCGGGGAGGAGGGAGTTGAGGGAGGGAGTGGGAGGGTAGGAGGGACTGAGGGAGGGGGCTAAGCCTAGGATTCAAAGTACCTAACCTGTGATTGAGATAAAAATAAATAAATTTAAAAAAATTACCCATGTAGCCCAAAGTTTGGATGATACCATTTTTTACTTGTGAATTTGCAATCACACATTTTCTTTTATGCTTCACTTACTATATGAGCAAGAATGACAAAAGATGGCCCAGTTGCTCAAGTATGGACATGACTAAAGGAGGAATTAGAAATTGAACCTTCATGTTTCTGAGAACTGTAGCTAGCTTTCCTTCTGAGGCAATCCATTCAGTGGATACAAGGGACTCATTTGGTTTTTTTTTTTTTTCTTTCTTTGGTCTCTCAAACCATTGCGTTTCATGAATCTGTATGCTGTGAGTAAGGTACTTCTGATAACGGAGGATTGATTTCCCTCTTCTACTTTTGTTTCAAATTCAAACACTCTCTTAAGAAGAAACAATTAGCTTCTCTCCAAATGCAATGTTACTGATGAGCTTGTTTCATGGTCAATGGTAGAAATCAATTTTCATTTAAGAACCTACAGTACTTTGCCTTTTTCCTTTTCTGTAGTTTATTGATTCTTCCCCCTGTGGAAAGACACTGTCCATTCGACTGTAGGCAGACACTTTAAAGGGGCCCATCTTAATATAAGTAGTTCCTGGAAAGGCTTTCTACTGCAAGTGTCTGCATTTTAATATGTAGATGTATGCCCTTGGGTCTATTAGTTTTTGGGGGAGAGGACTTCTGTTTAGAAAAGCATAAACATTATATGGCAGTCTAAACATGTAATCTTTGGTATTTCTGTGGAGGTTTCAGGGATTATCTGCAAGGCAAGGAATTATAATAGATCATAAAATATTCTCCTAGTTAAGCATGACCACCAAGTCCTTGAGATCCAACAATATTTTGAAAAGACTTATTGTCCTCCAAGCACTAAAGGAAAGGTATTTTGCGTTTGAGGTGTTCAGTAGTTATTAAGAAAAATGTTGAAAACTATTTTATCATCAGAATTGTAATCATTGTAGATTCTATATTCTCACAAAAGAGCCATCTTTATGAAAAAAGGATCCCTGATTTCAGAACAGACTTGAGTTTGGCTGTTGAATCTGAAGGGGAGGTCATATGTTTGTGCTTGTTTGCTATGAAGATCATCTATCGCTAGATTGCAGCATAAATTGCTTCAGAAATTTGGTTTACACACACACACATATATATATATGTGTGTGTGTGTGTGTATAGTGGAAGGTCATTTGTCATAAGTGTTTAGTAAAGTTTCTACTTGATACTATACACACACACACACACACACACACACATATATATATATGTGTGTGTGTGTGTGTGTGTGTGTATAGTGGAAGGTCATTTGTCATAAGTGTTTAGTAAAGTTTCTACTTGATACTTTCATATATCTTGTAATAAGGGATAATGTTAATTCATCCCAATTTTTATTTAAATGCCTGGCTCAGAAGGAGAAAACAACAACAACGACATTAAATCTTATAGTAAAATATGGTTATTTCCTATATTTTCCAATTTCATATGAAAGTAGAGAACATAATTTGTCTACTAATCAGAAAAACAAAAAAACGTTTCTGCAGTTGAAATAAAAAATATGAACTAATCGAGCTTGTGACTCTAATATTTTATATTAATTTAACTTGTTTCATCTATTTAAGTGGATTTATACCAAAAACTTTTCAGAGGGATTCCAGGCCACAAAAGCAGAGTAGGACAGTAGCATTGACTGATTATCTTCTGAGGCTTTGGGATTCTCTGAATAAGCAACCATGTTTTTTCTGCTCCCCTAGAGATGGAAGCTGTGTAATGGTCCAGCCTCTGACATAGGCAACCATGCTTTTTTCTGCTCCTCCTGTTGATGGCCATTTTGGAACAGTCCAGCCTCTTACATGGGCAGCAGCCTAGTGAATATCTTGATGGGTCAAAGGCATATTTTATTGATTCTTTTTCTATGGAGAACCCTAATGTAATAACCAAGTTAAATCTGCTTTTGGTAAATTTTATTAATAATGGAATATTTGCTGCAGTTAGTAATATAATGGTAACATAATAATAATAATGAATTATTATTACATATAAAATATTTTCTAGAATATATTTATTTTTAAACGATTTGCTTATTTGAACTTTATAGTCAATGTATACCTTGGGATATTAGTATATGTTAGTACTAAGAGTTTTACTAATCGTCCCTGGATTAGACGTGTATTACAGTGTGCATCATATTTGCGTGCTAACATGTTAAATGAGTTATTGAAAACCATGGGAAAAAACTGATTTTTTTTCCCCTCTAAAGCATGATTCTGGCAGTTTGTACAACGAAGGGTGTCGATCCATTATGAAATACTTACAGAAAGTGAGGTAAGTTGTTTGCTGTGTTTGCTGTAAAAATTCTATGATTTTTGTGAAACGGGAAAGGTTTCTGATCATTACCCTCTGAAGAGAATGGTCACTAAAGAGATTTTCAAACATAGCAAATATTCGATTGAGCAAGAGGATAAAGGATCCAATGTAAGAATTTAATTCCCTAAGGGAGATATTATATACGTGGAATTGACAAAATAAGGAGGAAAAGTAAAAGACACAGTAGAAGAACATCTTTATTTCTGCCATTTGGCAAAATCTACATAACAGCTTCTGAGTCTGACTGCTAAACTAATTAAGTCTGGAATACCCTCGGACTAGTGATTTTCCATTCATATGTCTCAATTTCATTTTATTTCTGACATTCTATTATAAAAGTGGATTTTGTTGTTTTCAAGATAAATGTATAGCTAGTTTATACTCTAAGGGTTCTGTTTTTTAAAAGAAAGCATTGTTTTTACTTATAGATAAAAATCAATACTTTATTTCTGAATAATGATCTTCTCTCTGCAGTCTAAAAGCCCAACACATACAAACCCATTATATTCTGTCAGTTAAAGGTGAAAGAAAAATAATGTGAGCCAGTCATTTTTCAGTTTAGTTCGTCAGTCGGTCATGATTTATTTTTTTATTTTTACTTGGTATTATTGTGCACCACCTTTTATTTTTATACCATCAGTTCGTCTTGCAAGTTTTCAGTGAACATCCACTTTACATTCACAAGTCAGCCTTCAGCGTATTATGGTTGCTTTCATATTTCATTCATTGTCATTTCTGAACTTACATATTTTCATTTAAACTAAAACCACAATAATTAAATGTAATATCAATATTTACTTTTATTCATATGGAAATTAGTATTGTATATCTATAAGTTCCCTCTTTAATTATGAATATCTTAAATGATTCATTATATATATGCATATATATATATATATATATATATGACAGTTTACCCATTGACATGTGCATTCAGCAATGGTATACTTATTTAGCAACATGCTTACTACCCTAAGTCAAGCTCAGGTCATTTCTATCACACTGATATGTTCATTTGTTCCCCCTTTACTCATTTTATTTCTAGTTTTTATTTATTTTTTAATTTTAATTTTTATATTAATTACAGGTTATTTACTTCGTATCTCAGCTGTAGCCACCTCTTTCATTCCCTCCCAATCCCACCCTCACTTCCTCATCTCCTCCCTGCTCCTCTCTAAGTCCACTGACAAGGGAGGACCTTTTCCCGTTCCATCTGACCCTAGTTTATCAGGTCTTACCAGAACTGACTGCAGTGTCCTCCTCTGTGTCCTAGGAAGGGTGCTCCTCCCTCAAGGGATGGGGGACCAAAGAGCCAGCCACTGAGTTCATGTCAGAGACAGTCCCTGTTCCCCTTACTAGGGTAACACATTTGTATGCGAGCTGCCATGGGCTACATCTGAATTCTCTCCCAAGTTTCTCCTCAGGAAACCACTAGCTTACTTTGTTTCTATATACTTCTGTCTTTTCTGAACTTACTCTTGTAACTGAATCAAGGGTCTTATGTGACTTTTTCTTTACTCTCTCAGGACATCCGGCTTGTGTTCCTTATTACTGTTTTAGTTTTCATCAGCTTCTATTCCTGCTCAACTTCCCAACAATGATATATTTTACTCTGATACTGTACTTCCATTTCATTTAAATTCTTTCTTCAGTCGTGACTTCTATCTCTCACTCTTATAGTGATGTTTAAATTTCATCTATAAAAATCTTCCTATCTTGAAACCTGATAAGCTAGGATCAGATGGAGGGGGGGGGGGAGGACCTCCCCTATCAGTGGACTTGGAGAAGGTATGGGAAATGAGGGAGGGAGGGTGAGACTGGGAGGGAATGAGGAAGGGGGGTACAGCTGGAAAACCAAGCGAATAAAATGTAATTAATGTAAAAAATAAAAATTTAATTAAAAATGTTTAGAATTAGCACCATGCAGCTTATTGGGATGTGAGAAAAAATGCTCTAGTCCTACAAAATGTAAAATCTATGGAATAAAGAGAAAAATCCCCAAATATTTTAAGGGTGAGTTATAGTAACCACATATTTAGTATGTAACAAATAAAAACACTGTAAATTGTCTTTTCAAGATGTTTCAATCTTAGTGAAATATTTAACTTCTGACTCATTTTGAAAAGTTTTAAGTGGTTTGAATCATTAGGTAGGAACTCGGTACAAGTAACAAGTCAGTCCACCTGCAAATAAAGTAACACATGTTCCAGAAAAGTTGTCATTAACTCAACTTGATGAGTAAACGACAAAGGATTTAATGTCTGAAATTCCTTTAAAAAGTTTGTATCTTAAGTTTTCTGTGGACTACTTTAATGACTTTTTAAAATGACTCTTAGTGTTTGCTCCAAATTTTACAAGCTCTATAAAATGATCTCATTGGGTCATATGTTATTTATATTTGGTTGGTTTTTATATTCTAATAATTGTTTAAGTTCTCTATAAAAACTAAATTAAAAAATCTTCATTACCTAGTTCAGCTAGCTTTAGTAACCAGAAAAACAATTCTTATGTATATACAGCTTCAGTTGTAACAAAATTATGTAAATTAGTAAAATTTTTGTCAAAGAAATCACTCTTATTAAAATTAGAAGATTTTTTTCAGAAAATCTGTGTTTGCACATTTGACCACTGTACCAAAGCAATATTCTAAGTGTCTAGAAGAAGCATTAGTAATTTTTTAAGTTGATGTTTATAGACTATAAAGCAATTAGGTTACCAAATATCCACTCTCTATATTAGTAGAAGGCTAAATGCATGCTGAAACAATCAAATGCATTATAAAAAAAACATTCTGTCACTGTCTTTTGTAATCAGTTTCCAGGGTGAGGGTGGAAGGTAAATACCGTATGAAATTATCATTAGTGCTTGTATGATATGAAAATGCTGACAATGACCTTGATTTCCAGAAGACTGTCCAAGGTTCACTGAGCAAAATATTAGTAATTATCTTCAATTTTACTGTTATTGTAAAGTGCTAATTTGTTAATGTGTTATTCGAGTGCTTTACTCTGTCGTCTTATCAAAGAAGAATAAAATGGGTAATTTTTATTTTTCCATTAAGAAAATAAAACAAAGGAATTATTTTAATAGCTTTCTGAATAAAAGTTTAAGGACTATTTTTCGTGTAAATCTTTTATTATTACAATAGGTATAAAGTAATTATATATTAATAAAATGAGGTATCAATGTATTGACATATTTAGAACAGCAGTCATAATTGTTCAAATCTCTTGCGTTTCTTTCTAATACTTCCACATTTATGAGGTGAATTTTTTTTGTTGAAGTGTGCTTCAAGTTTAGGGTTTTGCCATTATTTAATGTGTCTAACCACATACTTAAGTTTGCATGCTTAAAGAAAATCTTTAAGTACATGATTTTTCTTCTATTCTAAGCCAATGAATAGTGGGATTTATTCTTGTAAAGTGAGAACATAATACATGTTATTAAACCTTACAGAATTTCATTTCATTCCCAACTAGAACTTTATTTTTCTTGAGTGATTGCTTACCTTAGACTTTGAAGGGTAGACAAGATAGAGAGAAGAATTATCTGAGAAGATAGAATTTAAGGTAACACCTTCCTATTTTCCATCTGCAAGTGTCTAATAATGATGTCATAATCATTCTGCTTGCATTTGCATTTTACATTCTTTTCACTGGTATGTGACAAAACTTCATGCACTAAAATAAGTACTCATTTTCATTTCAATGAAATATGTTTTCACTCGGTTGTCAATGTAAATTATCTTAATGTCCTGTCTTTGTTTGGGTTTCTGTTGTTGTGAAGAGACACCATTTCGATGGCAACTCTCATAAAGGAAAATATTTAATTGTGGCTGGCTTATAATTCCGAGGTTTAATCCATTATTGTCATGAAGAGAAAACATAGCAGTGTGCAGGCAGACATGTTGCTGGATAAGTTGATGAGAATTCTATCTCTTTCATTTTTATTTATTCTCTCATATAGTATATCCTGATTGCTGTTTCCCCTCTTTCCCCTTCTCCAAGTCTCTCCACCTCACCTTTCTCCAGAATCCACCTCACCTCTGAAAAGATCAGGCCCTCCAGGGACATTAATCAAATACAGCATAACAAATTGCAATAAGATCAGGCACATGTTCTCACATAAAGTCTGGATGAGGCAACCCAGAAGAGTCAGAGATAGCCCCTGCTCCCACTGTTATGAATTCCACAAGAGCATAGAGATACACAACCATGATATATATGCAGAGGACCTAGATCAGATCCATACAGGTACTCTGGTCTTGTGAATCCTGGTCATTTGATCATGTTCTCTTGATGTCCTTGATCCCTCTGGCTCTTCCAATTCTTCCTCTCCCTCTGCGCTGCAGGACTTCCAGAGCTCTGCCTAACATTTGGCTATAGGACTCAGCATTTGCCCCCATCAGTTACTAGAGGAAATCTCTCTGGTCTCTCTAATAACACATCTATTGTTGCCTTTCTGGGTCTGTATGCGTTCCTCTTCACGCCACCACAAGTCCTAAAAACATTCAGTGTTAAAATATTAGACATACTATGCAACAACGTTATGGCAAAACATCATCTGTATAATTTTTACATTTAATTAGTACATCTGTCCACATATTATTCAAATGTATATAATTCACTATTAGTAAAAATATCAATAGGTAAGCATTTTCTATGAGGAATGTCACCATGTTCTTTCATGAAAATAAAATACTGTTTCTCTATTAGTATGCTTTTGTATTTATAGTAAAAATTATTAGGAATAATTAAAACATAAAGTTGTTCGTCATGGCATAAAGAGATTGGTATTTGCTTGTGTTTTGAGAAAAACAATATTTTATCTTACAGAAAAATTGGTTGTTACCATGGCTTTATAGTACATTTAACTGAGTCTCTGCAATACTAGTATCTGCTCCATTATAAACACAGATTTGTAGTTTTGTAAAGCAGGATTTTCACTAAACCTTAAAGCTTTGGAAACAGTGTTTCCTGCTGAGTTTTGTTTCTTGTAACCTGTTTCTACATTGAGGACAGACGTTGAATGCTGTATAAAATAGTCATTAGTGCCTGTAGAATATCACATGCAAACAATGACCTTGATTCTCAAATAAATGTACAGGGTTCACTGTGCAAAGATATCAGGTAATTAGCTCTGATTTTACTGTTGTTGAAAACATTAATTATTTAACGAGTTTGAGTGCTGAAGTGTTTTCTTCTGACTTAAAAAATTTATACACTTAAGTAATCAACAATCAGCCTTGCTCAAATGAAAGAAAACAAAAATAATTTGTTGCACCATGTTGACAAATTCAGATTTGATATTTTGAAATTAAGGACATGGGGAAATCCATGCAAGCCTAGATCCTGTGTTATAATGGATGAAATGCAGAAACCATAGGGAAGGAAGGACAGGGGAAACATGTTGAATAAATTGTGTAATAGGCAGAACAGTGTGTTACTTCCCTGTTTCCTTTCACATAAAATGTGTGATGTAGGCATATATGATTTTTACACATTAGGTGATAAAGGCTAAAGCACATAAAACACTGAGATACACCTTAAAATAAATTTTTTTCTTTTGTCTTTATATGATAGTGTATTGTATCCTTAGAAGAGAAAGCAACTATCAGGATGTATAAGACAATTGGTGTTATTCATAATAAAATCTTATGAGAAAATTTTGTATTGGAGAATTATTGTAGAATATATCATTGAATATACCTATGCTAGACTGAGTTCCCCAGCAGAACATTCAGCCCAGACATCTATCATTGAAAATATTTGTATATATCTGCTAAAAGAATATTTTGTTTTCAGGAGTCCTACCAGACAACACCAATAGGGCTGCCTATACACCTGCTAAACATGGACAACAGCAATACATGAACAAATGTGCTGGGGTGGGTAGTCATAGACCCTGAAATCTCAACCCTTCATAAAGAGCTACAGGAAACAAAGAAAGTTTGACAGTGGGAGAATAGTCTTCCCCAGGGAAGAGCACACCAGTTGGCTAATGCCCAGTGGTTACTGCTGAAAACATATATACAAATAGCATTATGAAAATTGAGCAGGTTTTACACACTTACACACATATATGTATATATTTCATTGTTTCCTGAGATATAGATATAGATATATGGATAGATATATTTCATTGTTTCCTGAGATATCTCTATCTCTATCTCTATCTCTATATCTATATATCTCAGGAAACAATGAAATAAGAGGCCATGAATCTGAATGAGAACAAAGAGGGGTATAACAGAGGATATGAAGGAGAAAATAAAGAAATGGTCTAATTATACTACAATATAAAAAATTAAAAATGCAGTCAGTCCTGATGAGACTTCATAGGCTATAGTCAGATGGAAAGAGAGGAGGACCTTCCCCTCCCCTATCAATGGACTA
Organism: Pachyuromys duprasi; assembly: GCA_028658305.1. Taxonomy (NCBI): domain Eukaryota; kingdom Metazoa; phylum Chordata; class Mammalia; order Rodentia; family Muridae; genus Pachyuromys; species Pachyuromys duprasi. The sequence goes on along the minus strand of JAQQSO010004038.1, from coordinate 4,163 downwards.
GGAGAGGGGCATGGGAGGAGATGAGGGAGAGTGGGATTGGGAGGGAATGAGGGAAGGGGATACAACTGGGATACAAAATGAATAAACTGTAATTAATATAAAAATAAAATTAAAAATATTTAAAGTTTACATTCTGTCCCTGCAGGAGCCCCTGGGCCCAGGTTTTTTTGGCTCTGCTGTTCTCCTAGTGGAGCTCCTGTCTTCTCTAGGTCTTTCTGTTCCATACTCCAACCAAGGACCTTGTACGGAGAGGACCTAGATTCCCTGTTCAGAGGAAGCCCATAGAATGCTCAGTTTCCAAGTGGGTTTTCTAGTAAGGAGAACAGGGATTGTCTCTGACACGAACTCAGTGGCTGGTTCTTTGATCACTTCCCCCTGGGAGGTGCAGATTTGCCAGGCCACAGAAGAAGACAATGCAGCCAAATTTGATGAGACTTGATAAGCTAGGGTCAGATAGAAGGGAAGTGCTCCCCTATCAGCTGGTTAGGAAAGGGACATAGGGGGAGAAGAGGGAGGGTGGATGGAACTAGAAGGAGACAAGGGAGGGGGCTGCAGCAGGGATAAAAAGTGAGTGAATTTTAATAGATAGATAGATAGATAGATAGATAGATAGATAGATAGATAGATAGATAGATAGATAGATAGATAGATAAAATGAAGTTGTGTGTGACCCTGGAAAGTACCTGTGAGAGAGTTTAAATTTATAATCCAAATGTTTTTGTTTCCTTTCTTGCCAAATATTTACAATAAGAAAATCAACCAAATTTATTCTCACTTCCTCTCTCTCCATTGATCCAATAACTCTCCCAGACAGATATACACTGGTTTATCTCTATGATGCTTTCTATTAAAAACCAACAGGGTTAAAGTGTAGCCATCTTAGAAGAAATAAACTTCTTCCCGGGGATGGGGATTACATTCTGAACAGTGAAAGGATATTTATCTTTCAAAGAAGGAATCAAATAGGTCATTCAGAAAATTATGTTCATTGCACACATTACTTACCTGTCTATTTTTGTGTTAAAACACATGAGTAAGGCAATCCACAGAGGGAAAATTTTATTTGGACTTACAGTTCCAGATGGGTAAGAATCCTCCAGAAAAGCACAGGAGCAGCCTGGCTTGGAGTCTGGAGCAGGAGTTCAAGAGCTGACATCTTCAATACAAAATATACAGTGATCTTTGAAATGAAGAATGTCTGTTAAAACTTCAAATCCCTTTTTGATCAGCTTCTTCAGGTGTTCAGATTTTAGTATATTTATCCCAACCAAAGAGGCATTCTTCCTTTAGTGGAGTCACACCCCCTTAGCCTACCCACTCATACCAACTGTGGACCACATATTCAATCAGCTGAGCCTATGAGATAATTAATTAATTCTCATTCAAGACTTCATGGTCTTTAAAAACACAAAGTTCTACCATATAGAAGAATATCATGGAGTAAAAAGGCTGTAGGAATATAAAATAAATTAACTTTGAGTTAGAGAATAATAAACTATCTGCTTTAAGTTTAAAAAAAAAGTCCATCACCCCTAAAAATGACTGTCTCTCCATCAGTCATCATCATATAGCCAAGTACATATAGGTACCTTAATTAGTAACAGGAGCATTAAAAAGACAGGAAGTTGGGAAAGAGATATAATTTTGAAGTTTGGACAGAGAATACTTACACTGTAAATGTCAAATACATGTATTACTTCTTAATGAATTATTAATGTTGAACCAATGATAAAAACTTACAGTCTCTTACATTTACAAATCCTTATCCATATTTTGGTTTTGAAAACCTCATAACTATTTCATAATTATTAATAAAATATTTGCTATATTATTCAGTCAAGAATACCTTAAGTGAATTTTCTATGTAAATTTGTTTTCAAGAATCAAACCAGAACACCTCAGTACACTATGTCTTTTGCAAATTTCTGAGAAAAAAATGATTATTTTAAAAATCATTTTAGTAGAGTTGTTTATCATGTCCAACTTCATCATTTTTGGTCAAGTAAATTCTAAGTCCATAACAAAGAACATGATTATGAAGGAAGATTTACTACACTGAAAGTATTTTGGGATCTTAGATAATGGGTCAGAATAACACTATTTAAGAAATCTATTTAAAATGAAAATCATTGTCACAGCTACTCTGTACATGAAATGCTTTTCTATGTCCTTCTTCATATCTTTGAAAGGTTAAAAATAAAAAGCCAAACTGTAGTTGAATGCCTTAGTACCAACAGAAGGAGGACATAGCCTGAGTAGCAGTTACTAGAATGAGATATGACCTGTGTGTCCCAAATTTTCACTTCTTCACAAGGGGCCTTCTTCTATAGTCCAAGAAGAGAATGTCCTTGCTTCATGTTTCCCACCTACCCATTCTTCCTAAACAATATCTAAACTTACAACAGGATTTTTTGCCCCAGTTATATTTATGCCTGCTATTCAATGCCAGATCCTAAAAGGCAAGGTATTGTGATACAATTAGCTCATCTTTTAATGGACTATATATAGAGGAACGGTTGATTCCTTGAGAAAGTCTTTATAGCTGCCTTTTACTTCAGGTTCAGCTTACTCTGTGCTCTATCAAAGCCAAAATCGGTCCACTCTATCCTTTCATATTCTGTGGTTTTGATCTTGTCTCTTGTTTTAGTTAGTGTTTGTACTGTTGTGATAAAATACCATGACCAAAAGTAACTAGGGAAGGAAAGAGTTTATCTCAGCCTACAGTTCCTCACCACAGTCCATCACCAAGGGGAGTCACAGAAGGAACTCAAGGAATAGACCTGGAGGCAGGAGGTCATGCAGAGGCAATGGGATATTGACTTGTTCACCATGGAGTTCTCAATGTGATTTCTTATACATTTCAGGACCACTTGCCCAGAAGTGGCACTGCACACATCAATCACTCACCAACAAAATGCACCACAGATCATTCAGATGAGGACCTCTTTTTTTCAGGTAATGTTCCCTCTTCTAAAGCTCTTTAGCTTGTGTCAAGTTGACTTAAATCTAGCCAACACAACTGCTGATAATATTGTCCCCCAACAGGAGTGAAAGCCTTTCATTACCTAACTGATCAATATGATGATTTAATTCATATAAATATTACTTTTAATGAGGATTTTTACTACAAACAAACAAACAGCAACCCAAGCATCAACCCTCAAGAAATAAGGGAGCTTGTTTCTAAGTAAGAATAGTGTGCATTCTGTGGTACCCACACAAGACAAGGGAAGAATCAGCTCTGTTAATAGCTTTTGACTTCCACATCGGGGCAATGAATTACTCGTTGACTCCAGTAAATAAAATGTAATACAAATAATAAAAAGGTTTTTAAAAAGCAGTTCTATTATTTGAACCATTGTTCTAAGGAAAAGCATCAATAAGGCATGTGTACTGTAAGTTTGTCATCCTAGCTGCATTGATATTTTATTCTAATACCAAATGCTTTTGAGTTTAAAGGAGAAAAAGACAGTAAGGTAACCCCTAAGCTTAAAAATTTTGCACTGAGGTGGTGGTATTTGAATAATGTATATTTCTTATTTTTCTTTTGTGTTTTATTTTCATCAAATAAATCCCTGATTTTAAACCTACATGTTCATAAAATTGAGGTTCAAATGAAAAAAATAATTACCAATATGAAGATGCTGGTTGCCTGAGTGTGATTCCTAATAAATATTAGAGTTTTTCAATGTTGACTTTGATAATTCTAAGACTAAAAAATTTTTCTTAAATAGTCACACATACTTATTTGAATAAATTCAATTAAAATATTAGAATTATACCATTATGTACTATCCATTAAAAAACAAGAGGGAAAACTTTTTCTTTTGAAATATATTTTTTAATTTATTTATTTGTATATCAATCACAAGTTAGGTACTTTGAATCCCAGGCATAGACCCATCCACATTCCCTCCCACCCTTCCCATCCCTCCCTCATCTCCTCCCCGCCCCCTCCAAGTCGACCAACAGGGGAGGACCTCCTCCCCTTCCATCCAACCACATATCATCTTGTCTCCTCAGGGTTGGCTGCAATGTCCTCCTCTGGGATCTAGTCAGATTGTTACTCCCTGGCATGTATGGGGGAGGGTCAAAGAGTCAGCCATCAAGTTCATGACTGAAACAGTCCCTGTTTCCCTCACAAGGGTCTTCAGTTCCACACT
>JAQQSO010004036.1:0-13101 GCA_028658305.1 Pachyuromys duprasi | reverse complement strand
TTATTTGGTTTCTTGCTTTTTAACTTCTTGAGTTCTTTATATATACTGAATATTAGCTCTCTGTCAGAAGTAGGATTGGTAATGATCCTTTCCCAGTCTGTAGGCTCTCGTTTTGTTTTGATGATAGTATCTTTTGCTTTACAGAAGCTTTTCAGTTTCATGAGGTCCCATTTATTGATTGTTGATCTTAGAGCCTGTGCTGTTGGTGTTCTATTCAGGAAATAGTCTCCTGTGCCAATGAGTTCCCCACTTTTTCTTCTAACCGGTTTAGTGTGTCTAGTTTTATGTTGAGGTCTTTGATCCACTTGGACTTTAGCTTTGTGCAAGGTGATAAATATGGATCTATTTTCATTTTTCTGCATAGAATCATCCAGTTGGACCAGCACCATTTGTTGAAGATGCTGTCTTTTTTCCATTGAATGGTTTTGGCTTCTTTGTCAAAAATCAAGTTTCCATAGGTGTGTGGGTTCATTTCTGGATCTTCTATTCGGTTCCATTGATCCACTATTCTGTTTCTATGCCAATACCATGCAGTTCTTATTACTATTACTCTGTCGTACAGCTACAGAGAAACAGACACACCAAAGAGGAGAACACAGCTAGAAATAATCATACTCAGGACTGAAATCAATCAATTCGAAACAAATAAAACTATTGAAAAATCAATGAAACAAAGAGCTGGTTCTTTGATAAAATCAATAAAATAGACAAGCCCTTAGCCAAATTAACAAAAAGGCAGAGAGAAACTATCCAAGTCAGCAAAATCAGAAATGAAAAGGGGCACATAACTACAGATGCTGAGGAAATCCAAACAATCATTAGGTCTTACTACAAAAGCCTATACGCCACAAAATTTGAAAATCTATACGAAATGGACTATTTTCTTGATAGTCCACCTACCTAAATTAAGCCAAGATCAGATAGAATGATTGAATAGACCTATATCCCCCAAGGAAATAGAAGCAGTCATCAACAGCCTCCCTACGAAAAAAAGCCCTGGGCCAGATGGTTTTAGTGCAGAATTCTACCAGACCTTCAAAGAAGTCCTAACCCAAATTCTCTCTAAACTATTCCACAAAAAAAGAGAAAGAAATAGAAGGCAAAATACCGAACTCATTCTATGAGAAACAGTGGATCAATGGAACCGAAAGGAAGAACCAGAAATAAAGCCATTCAATGGAAAAAGACAGCATCTTCAGCAAATGGTGCTAGTCCATCTGAATATCTATATGCAGAAAAATGAAAATAGATCCATATTTATCACCCTGCACAAAACTAAAGTCCAAGTGGATCAAAGACCTCAACATAAAACCAGGCACACTAAACTGGTTAGAAGAAAAATTGGGGAAGACCCTAGAACTCATTGGCACAGGAGACATCTCTGAGGGAGGAGCAGCCTTGCTAGACCCCAGAAGAGAACATTACAGCCTTCTTTTTTTATTTAGTTATTTTTATTTTCATTAAATACAGTTTATTTACTTTGTATCCCCCCTGTACCACCCTCCTCCCTTCCCAGTCCTACCCTCCCTCTTCCCCAGCCTTGATCCTCTCTCAGAGTACTGATAAGGCAGTCCTCATCCCCTTCCCCCTGATCCTAATCTATCAGTTCTCATCAGGAGTGGCTGCATTGTCTTCCTCTGTGGCCTGGTAAGCCTGCTTCTCCCCCCCCCCCTTGGGGGTGGGAATCAAAGAGAAGTCTAATCAGTTCATGTCAGAGACAGTCCCTGTCCCCATGACTATGGAGACCACTCAGATACTGAAATGCCACAGGCTACCTCCATGCAGGGGTTCCAGGCCATCTCCACGAGTGGTCCTTGGCTGGAGTATCAGTTTCAGAAAAGACCCCTGTGCCCAGCCTTTTCTGGATCTGCTGCTGTCCTTCTGGATCTCCTGTCCACTCCAGGTCTTACTATCTCCCACTTCTTTCATAAGATTCCCTGCCCCTCTGCCCAAAGCTTGGCTATGAGTTTCAGCATCTGCCTTGACACCCTTCAGGGTAGAGCCTTTCAGAGGCTTTCTTTGGTAGGCTCCTATCCTGTTTCTTGTTTTCTCACTCCTCTGATGTCCATCCTCTTTGCATTTCTGAATGGGGATTGAGCATGTTAGCCAGAGTCTTCCTTCCTGATTAGCTTCCTTAAATGTACAGATCTTAGGATGTTTATCCTATATATGTCTAATATCTACTTATGAGTGAGTACATACCTTGTGTGTCTTTCTGCTTCTGGGATACCTCACTCCGGATGATCTTTTCCAGTTCTTATGATTTATCTGTAAATTTCATGATTTCCTTGTTGTTGTTGTTGTTGTTTTTAATCACTGAGTAGTATTCCATTGTGTAGATGTACCACAATTTCTGTATCCATTCCACAACTGAGGGGCATCTGGGCTGTTTCCAGCTTTTGGCTATTACAAATAAAGCTGTTACAAACATCAATGAGCAAATGTCCCTGTTGTATACTTCTGCATATTTTGGATATATGACTAGGAGTGCTGGATCTTGAGTTAGCACTATTCCACTTTGTGTGATAAAGTGCCAGATTGATTTCCAAAGGGGTTGTACAAGTTTACATTCCTACCAGTAGTGAAGGAGGGTTCCCCTTTCTCCACATACTCTCCAGCATGTGTTGCCACTTGAGATTTTGATTTTGGCCATTCTGATGAGTGTAAGGTGAAATCTCAGGGCCTTTTTTTATTTGCCTTTCTCTGATGACGTTGAACATTTCTTTAAGTGTGTCTCTGTTATTCTATATTCCTCTATTGAGAATTCCCTGTTTAGCTTTGTACCCCATTTTTAATGGGATTGCTTGATTTCTTGCTGTTTAACTTCTTGAGTTCTTTATATATGCTGGGTATTAGCCCTCTGTCAGATATAGGGTTGGTGAAGATCCTTTCCCAATCTGTAGGCTGTTGTTTTGTTCTGACAACAGTATCCTTTGCTTTACAAAAGCTTTTTTTAATATTTAATTTTTTATTAATTACCCTTTATTCACTTTTTATCCCCCCTGTAGCTCCCTCTTCACTCCCATCCCAATCCCTCCCTTCCTCCCCTTTCTCCAAACATGCCCCACCCCAAGTCCACTGATAGGCAAGGTCTTCTTTTCCTTCCTTCTGATCCTAGTCTATTAGGTCTCATCAGGAGTAGTTGCATTGTCTTCCTCTGTGGCCTGGTAAGGCTGCTCCCCCATCAGGTGGAGGTGACCAAAGAACTGGACAATCAGTTCATGTAAAAGGATATCCCTGTTCCCATTACTGTGGAACCCCCACTTGAACACTGAACTGCCATGGACTACATCTGTGCAGGGGTTCTAGGTTTTCCCCATGCATGGTACTTGGTTGGAGTATCAGTCTCAGAAAAACCCCTGCGCTCAGATTTTTTGGTTCTGTTACTCTCCTTGTGGAGCTCCTGTATTCTCCAGATCTTACTATTTCCCACTTCTTTCATAAGATTCCTTGTACTCTGCACAAAGGTTGGCCATAAGTCTCAGTATCTGCTTTGATAGTCTGCAGGGCATAGCCTTTCAGAGGCCCTCTGTTTCATGCTCCTGACTTGTTCCCTGTTTTCTCCTTCTTCTGATGTCCATCCTCTTTGCTTTTCAGGATGGAGATTGAGCATTTTAGCCAGAGTCCTCCCTCTTGATTAGTTTCTTTAGATGTACAGATTTTAGTAGGTTTGTCCATATTATATGTCTATATGAGTTAGTATATACCATGTGTGGCTTTCTGCTTCTGGGATAGCTCATTCAGGATAATCTCTTCCAGATCCCATCAATTACCTGCAAAGTTCATGATTTCCTTGTGTTTTGTTTGTTTATTGTTTGTTTTTTTTTAAATCACTGAGTAATATTCCATTGTGTAGATGTACCACAGTTACTGAATCATTCCTCAGTTGAGGGGCATTTGGGTTGGTTCCAGCTTCTGACTATTACAAATAAAGCTGCTGAAACATAGTTGAGCAAATGTCCTTATTGTGTACTTGAGCCTCTTTTGGATATATGCCTAGGAGTATTATAGCTGGATATTGAGGAAGCAGTATTCCTAATTGTCTGAGAAATTGCCAGATTGATTTCCAGAGTGGATGTACAAGTTTATATTCCCACCAGCAGTGGAGGAGGGTTCCCTTTTCTCCGCAAACCCTCCAGCATGTGTTGTCACTTGAGATTTTGATCTTGGCCATTCTGATGGCTGTAAGGTGAAATCTCAGGGTCTTCTTGATTTGCATTTCCCTGATAGCTAATGATGTTGAGCATTTCATTATGTGTTTCTCTACCATTCTATATTCCTCTATCAAGAATTCTCTCCTTAGCTCTGTTCCCCATTTTTAATTGGATTACTTGATTTGCTGCTTTTCAACTTCTTTAGTTTTTTTTTATATACTGGATATTAATCCTCTGTCAGATAAAGGGTGGTGAAGTTTCTTTTCCAATCTGTAGGCTGTCGTTTTGTTTTGATGACAGTATCCTTTACTTTACAGAAGCTTTTCAGTTTCATGAGGTCCCATTTGTTGACTGTTGCTCTTAGAGCCTGTGCTGTTGGTGTTCTGTTCAGGAAGTTGTCTCCTGTGCCAATGAGTTCAAGGCTCTTCCCCCTTTTTCTTCTAACCAATTTAATGTGCCTGGTTTTATATTGAGGTCTTTGATCCACTTGGACTTTAGTTTTGTGCAGCGTGATAAGTACAGATCTATTTGCATTTTTCTACATGTAGACATCCAGCACTTTTAGTCCAGCACTTTTTGCTGAAGATGCTATCTTTTTTTCCATTGTATGGTTTGGGAATTTTTGTCAAAAACCAGTTGTCCATAAGTGTGTGGCGTTTTTTTCTGGGTCTTCTATCCGATTCCATTGATCCATTATTCTGTTTCTATGCCAGTACCATGTAGTTGTTATTACTGTTGTTCTATAGTACAGCTTGAGATCAGGGATGGAGATACCTCCAGAAGATCTTTTATTGTAGAGGATTGTTTTAGCAATTCTGGGTTCCTTTTTATTTCATATAAAGTTGAGAATTTTTCTTTCAAGGTCTGTAAAGAATTGTGTTGGTATTTTGATGGGAATTGCACTGAATCTGTAGATTGATTTTGGTAAGATGGCCATTTTTACTATATTGATCCTGCCAAGCCATGAGAATGGTAGGTCTTTCCATGTTCTGATATCTTCTTCTAATTCTTTCTTCAGAGACTTGAAATTTTTTTGGTACAAGTCTTTGACTTGCTTGGTTAGGATCACACCAAGGTTCTTTATTTCCTTTGTAGCTGTTGTGAAGTGTGTTGTTTTCCTAATTTTTTTCAGCCATTTTTTCTTTTATATACAGGAGGTCTACTGATTTTTTTCAGTTAATTTTATATCCAGCCACTTTGCTGAAGTTGTTTATCAGCTGTAGGAGTTCCCTGGTAGAATTTTGGGGGTCACTAATTTATACTATCATATCATCTCTAAATAGTGATACTTAGACTTCTTCCTTTCCAATTTGTATCCCTTGAACTCCTTTAATTGTCTTATTGCTTTAGCAAGGACTTTAAGAGCTATATTGAAGAGACATGGAGAGAGTGGGCAACTTTGCCTTGTCCCTGATTACAGCGGGATTGATTTAAGTTTCTCTCCATTGATTTTGATGTTGGCTATAGGCTTGCTGTATATTGTCTTTACTATGTTTAGGTATGTGCCTTGTATCCCTGATCTCTCAAATACTTTAAACATGAATGGATCTTGGGTTTTGTCAAATGCTTTTTCAGAATCAAAGGAAATTATCATGTTTTTTTCTTTGTTTGTTAATATGGTGGATCACATTGATGGATATCCATATATTGAACCACCCCTGTATACCTGGGATGAAGCCTATTTGGTCATAGTGGATGATATCTTTGATGTGTTCTTGTATTCGGTTTGCAAGTATTTTGTTGCGTATTTTTGCATCAATGTTCATAAGGGAGATTGGCCTGAAATTCATTTTCTTTGTTAGGTCTATGGGAGGTTTAGGTACCAAGGTGACTGTGGCTTCATAGAATGAGCTTGGTAGAGTTTCTTCTGTTTCTATTTTGTGGAATAGTTTGAAGGGTATTGGTGTTAGCTCTTCATTGAAGATCTGGTAGAATTCTGTACTGAAACCATCTGGTCCTGGGTTTTTTTGGATGGGAGACCTTTGATGGCTGCTTCTATTTCCTTTGGGGATATAGGACTATTTAATTAATTTACCTGTTCATAATTCAGTTTTGGTCAGTGGAATAAATAAAGAAAATTGTTCATTTCACTTAGGTTTTTAAATGTTATGGCATATAGAATTTTGAAGTAAGTCCTAATCGTTGTTTGGTGTTCCTCAGAGTCTGTTGTTATGTCTGCCTTTTCATTTCTGATTTTGTTAATTTGGATAATGTCTCTCTGCCTTTTATTTAGTTTGGCTAAGGGTTTGTCTATCTAGTTTATTTTCTCAAAGAATCAGCTCTTGGTTTCATTGATTCTTTGAATAGTTTTTTTTGTTGTTGTTTCTAATTTATTGATTTTAGCCCTGAGTTTGATTATTTCCAGCCATCTACTCCTTTTTGGTGTGTCTGTTTCTTTTTTTTCCAGGGCTTTTAGATGAGCCATAAAGTTGCTTGAATAAGATGTATAACATTTCTTCTTGAAGGCACTTAGTACTATGAAATTCCCTCTTAGCACTGCTTTCATTGTGTCCCATAGGTTTGGGTATGTTGTGTCTTCATTTTCATGGACTTCTAGGAAGACTTTAATTTCTTTTTTGTTTCTCCCCTGACCCAGTTGTCCTGTAGTAGCAAGTTGTTCAGTTTCCATGTGTGTGTAGGCTTTTTGCTATTTCTGTTGTTGGTGAGGTCCAGCTTTATTCCATGGTGATCAGATTGGATACAAGGGATTATTTCAATCTTCTTGTATCTGTTTAGGCTTGCTTTGTCACCAACCATATGGTCTATTTTGGAGAAGGTTCCATGAGGTGCTGAGAAGAGGTTAAATTCTTTTGTGTTTTGATGTAAGGTTCTGTACATGTCTGTTAGGTCCACTTGATTCATGACCTGTGTTAGAGATATTGTTTCTTTGTTTAATTTCTGTTTTGTTGAGCTGTCCTTTGTTGAAAGTGGGGTGTTCAAGCCTCCCTATATTATTGTGTGGGGATCTATGTGTGGTTTAAGTTTTATTAATGTTTCTTTTACAAATGTGGGTGCCCTTGATTTGGGGCATAGATGTTCAGGATTGTATTATCTTCCCAGTAGAATTTTGCAGGAAAAAAAAAAAACAGTCGTGGCTCAGGGGACATCCTGAAGGGGAGCTCAGAGCACTGGGATGCTGTGTCTCCTATCTGGCAGACTCGGATAGAGTCTGATTCTGTAGAGAAATGCGAGTGTCTTGTCCGTTTGAAGACCACAGCCGGCTGCCCTTCCATTTCTGTGGTGGGCCGTCTGGGTCGCACTATCTGTGTTGTGGGTGTCTGTCTGTTCTGTGTTCTCTGTGTTCTTCTTTTTTCTTCTATTTTATTGACTACCGACTGACAATGGGACAGACTGTTAGCAACCTCCTTAGTCTGACTTTAGATTTTTGGACTGAAATTAGGACGAGAGCTCATAATCTTTCAGTTGAAGTTAGGAAGGGCAAATGGCAAATTTTCTGTTCCTCTGAATGGCTAACTCTTAACGTAGGGTGGCCAGCAGATGGCACCTTTGAACTCGACATTATCAAAGCCGTGAGAAATCTTATCTTTCAGGAAGAAGGTGGACATCCAGACCAGGAATCCTATATCCTAACCTGGCAAGATTTGATTCAGAACCTGCCTCTTTGGGTCTGGCCTTGGATCCCAGGCAAATGTCCTCCTTCAAGACCGACTGCCTCCTCTCGGGTCCTGACTGCAGAAGCAGTGCCGGAATCCAAGAAGATTTACCCTGACACCCAAACAGACCTTCTGCTTCTAGATTCGCAGTCTCCCTATCCTCCTATTATACCCCCTGCCACTGCACCTTCAGCCCCCCAGGTTCAGGAAGTGTCCTCTGCCCCTGCTCAAGACAGGGAAAGGGAGGGGCTGGCAGCTGGGACCAGAAGTCGGCGAGCAGCCACAGCAGACAGCACAACGGCTCTACCCTTGCAGGCTATTGGGCCACCACCCCCTCCATTAGGGCCAGATGAGGATCCCAGTCACCAGCCTCTCCAAGCTCTCTAGTATTGGCCATTCTCTTCAGCAGATCTTTATAACTGGAAGGCCAATCATCCTCCTTTCTCTGAGGACCCTTCTAAACTAACCACTTTGGTAGAATCTCTAGTTTTTTCCCACCAGCCGACTTGGGACGATTGTCAGCAGTTGTTGCAAACTCTCTTTACTACTGAGGAAAGAGAGCATGTTCTTTTGGAAGCCAGAAAGAATGTCCCAGGCAATGATGGTTGCCCTTCCCAGCTCCAGAATGTTATAGATGATGGCTTCCCATTAACTTGTCCCAACTGGGATTTTAACACAGTTGATGGCAGAGAGCACCTTCGAGTTTATCGTCAGGCTCTGGTGGCTGGTCTCAGGGGGACAGCTAGGTGCCCTACCAATTTGGCTAAGGTAAGAGAAGTAATCCAAGGGCCGACCAAACTTCCCTCAGTATTTCTTGAATGTCTCATGGAGACTTGCAGGAGGTTTGATCCAATGGTGGAGGAACAGAGAGTTTCCGTACTTATGGGATTTGTAGATCAGTCGGCTCCAGATATCAGAAAGAAGTTACAGAGGTTAGATGGCTTAGTCAGGTATACTCTGTCTGATATAATTAAGGAAGCAGAGAAAGTTTACAATAAAAGAGAGACAGAGGAGGAAAAAGAACAGAGAAGAGCAAAAGAACAGGAAGAGAGAGAGAGAAGGCGAGATAAACGGCATGAGAAAAGTATGAGCCAGATTCTGGCCACCATAGTTAGTGATAAAAGGAAAGATGAAGACAGAGACAGGATTAGAAAGACAGGGAAACTGGGCAACAGGCCACCCGTGAGAAAAGACCAATGTACCTACTGCAAAGAAAAAGGACACTGGGCCAAAGATTGTCCCAAGAAAAAGGGACCAGCCAAGAAGGTCCTGGCCCTTACAGACGATGATAATTAGAGGGGATGGGGCTCAGAGCCCCTCCCCGAGCCTAGGGTAACTCTTAAAGTGGAGGGGAAACCCATTGACTTCCTGGTAGATACTGGTGCCCAACATTCAGTCTTGTTGCAACCAGAAGGACCTTTGTCCAACAAAAGGTCCTGGGTTCTTGGGGCCACTGGAAATCAGCAATATTCATGGACTACCCAAAGAACAATAGACCTCGGTGTGGGCCGGGTATCCCACTCCTTTTTGGTTATTCCAGGATGTCCCACTCCCCTGCTAGGTAGAGACTTGCTCACTAAAATAGGAGCACAGATCACCTTTACAGAGGAGGGGCCTCAGGTGACTGACCAACATGGGCAGGTCATCCAAGTACTCACAATGAAAATTGAGGATGAGCACAGACTGTTTGAAAACCCTCCTCTTGCCTCCTCAGAACATTCGGAGTGGCTGTAGAGGGTTCCTAAGGCATGGGCTGGCATGGGGTTTGCCACTAACCAACCCCCTGTGGTGATAGAACTCAAAGCTTCTGCCACCCCAGTTTCAGTTCGACAATATATGAGTAAAGAAGCAAAGGATGGGATCAGACCTCACATAGCTAGATTACTTAAACTGGGTATTCTGAGAAAATGTCAGTCACCATGTAATACTCCCTTGTTGCCTGTCTGAAAGCCTGGCACAAATGACTATCGCCCTGTTCAGGACTTGAGGGAAGTCAATAGGCGGGTACAAGATCTTCACCCAATGGTGTCTAATCCTTACAACTTCTTGAGTTCGCTCCCTCCTGACAGAGACTGGTATACTGTCCTAGACTTAAAGGATGCCTTCTTCTGTCTGCCACTGGACAAATCTAGCCAACCCATCTTTGCCTTTGAATGGAAAGATCCGGACTCTGAAATGTCAGGACAGCTCACCTGTACCCAGCTGCCCCAAGGATTCAAGAACTCCCCCACTATCTTTGATGAAGCTCTACACCAGGACTTGGCACCCTTCAGGGTTGCCAACCCTCAGGTAAATTTGCTCCAATATGTCGGTGATCTTCTTTTGGCAGCTGGAAGCCAAATAGACTGTGAAAAAGGGATAGTAGCCCTGTTAGAAGAACTGGCCCGGTTGGGCTACCGAGCATCAGGTAAGAAGGCTCAAATCTGCCAAAGGCGAGTAACTTACTTAGGTTACACCCTTAAAGGAGGGCTCAGGTGGTTAACGGAGGCGTGAAAGCAGGCAGTCACCCAGATTCCCCCTCCCACGACGGCCAGGCAAGTTCAGGAATTCTTGGGTATGGATGGCTTCTGTAGACTGTGGATCCCCGGGTTCGCCTCTCTGGCAGCACCCCTCTACCCTTTGACTAATAACAATGCCCCCTTCATTTGGGGGAAAGAACAGCAGCAAGCCTTCGATGAGATAAAGAGGGCTCTATTGATGGCTCCAGCACTTTCCCTGCCAGACGCCACTAAGCCCTTCTACCTGTTCGTGCACGAACAGAAGGGCATTGCAAAAGGGGTCTTAACCCAGAGATTAGGCCCCTGGAGGCGTCCTGTGGCCTACTTGTCCAAGAAGTTGGACCCGGTGGCAGCAGGATGGCCCCCATGCCTTAAAATTATAGCAGCAGTAGCGCTTTTGCTCAAGGACGCGGACAAACTGACTGTGGGGCAAACTGTTACTATTCTGGCATCACATGCCCTGGAAAGTATAATACGACAACCCCCAGATCGTTGGATATCTAATGCCCGAATCACTCACTAGCAAAGTTTGCTGCTCAACTTAGACCGTGTTAAGTTTGCTCCAGCCACTCAGCTCAACCCTGCTACTCTCCTGCCGGATTCCAATCCTGACTCAGCTGTTATTCATGACTGTGGAGAAATCCTGGCAGAACTGACTGGGATCCGAAAAGACCTCCAGGACCAGCCCTTACCAGATGCCCAAGGTAACCTGGTTCACGGACAGGAGTAACTACCTTCTGGAAGGTAATCGAGTGGCGGGGGCAGCAATAGTGGATGGTGAGCAGGTTATATGGGCCAATAAGCTACCTGATGGGACATCGGCTCAAAAGGCAGAACTCATCGCCTTGACTCAGGCCCTAAACATGGAGGAAGGAAAAAAGGCTTATATGTATACTGATAGCTGATATGCTTTTGCTACTGCTCATGTGCATGGAGCCATATACCAACAATGAGAGTTATTGACCTCAGCAGGAAAAGAAATCAAAAATAAAGAGGAAATTCTTAACTTCTTAGATGCCCTCCACAGACCTGCTTGCCTGGCAATCATTCACTGCCCTGGCCATCAAAAAAGAGATTCTCTTGCTGCCCAAGGAAATCACATGGCAGATAGAGAAGCAAAGAGGGCTTCCCAAGGCCTAGACATAATGGTGGCTCAGGCAGAATTAGAACCTGATGTTGCCCCTGGAGCTAAGATGCTCACCTATACTTAACAAGATTTAAAAGAGATGACCAAACTAAATAAAAATTTTAACCCAGTCTCCCAAGTATGGGAAACAGAAGACAGAAAGGTGATCCTACCCAAGAACCAAGCTAAAAAGGTCATAGACCAGACCCACCAGCTGACACACTTAGGAACAAAAAAATTAATTGACATAATCAAAAAGATTAATTACCATATAGTAGGTCTGCAAGACCTGACTTAAGAGGTAATTAATCAGTGTGTACCATGCCAAAAGGTAACTGTACGAGCAAATAACCTAGAGCCAGGCAAAAGATTACGAGGAGAACTGCCTGGGTCACATTGGGAAGTCGACTTCATAGAACGTAAGCCTGCCAGATATGGAAACAAGTATCTTTTAGTGTTCGTAGATACTTTCTCAGGATGGGTGGAAGCCTTTCCCACAAAAGGATAAACCGCAACTCTGGTGTCCAAGAAGATTCTGGAAGAAATCTTTCCCGATTCGGGGTTCCTCGGGTAATAGGGTCAGATAATGTCCCAGCCTTTGTTGCCCAGGTAAGTCAGGAGGTGGCCAGAATATTGGGGATTGATTGGAAATTACATTGTGCATACAGACCCCAAAGCTCAGGCCAGGTAGAAAGAATGAATAGAGCTCTAAAAGAGACCATAACCAAATTGTCCATGGAGACTGGCTGTTCTGACTGGACGATGCTCCTGCCACTTGCTTTGTTCCAAGTTCAGAACTCCCCTTTCAAATTTAAGCTAATGCCTTTTGAGATTCTGTACAGAATACCCCCTCTATTAAACCAGATGGTCAATCAGACAGACCCTGTTTCTGTTGGTAATTATGATTTGTACAACAGGTTGAGGGCCCTGCAAGCTGTCCAGGTGGAGCTGTGGCCAATGGTATGGGAGGCATATCGCACTACTGAATTCCAAACATCTCATCAGTACCAAGTGGGAGACTCAGTCTATGTGAGGCAACACGGAGCCACCAACCTCGAGCCACATTGGAAGGGACCTTACATAGTGCTCCTGACCACTCCCACTGCCGTCAAGGTTGATGGAATCACCGTCTGGATCCATGCTTCCCACGTCAAACCAGCACCACCACCAACTCCTGAGTGGGAAATTGAAAAGACTGACAATCCCCTTAAGCTTTGCTTTCGTCGCTTGCCTACTGTCAATCCTGCCCGGGGACCAGGGGGACCCCTAGCCCCCACAAACCTCTAAACCTGACTTGGCAAGTACTCACCCAAACTGGTGAAATTGCTTGGTCTCTTTCTAAAGTAGCACCCCTTTGGACCTCGTGGCCCTCTTTGACCCCTGATCTCTACAATCTGACCGCTGGGCTCAGTTCCTGGGACATCCCTATCATAGGTCCAGGAGAGCCTAAAGATTTAATAATATGCCCTGTTTCAGGATGTGGGGGGCCCCGTAAGACCTGGGGCATTGACGGGTACAGTGTTGGGTATGCCCATCCAATGCTGCGATCCTTTCTGTCAGCTCAGACCTTTTATGTCTGTCCCAGGGATGGGAGAACGAGGGCCATAGCCCATAAATGTGGGGAAATAGGCGACTATTTCTGTGCTGCACGGGGCTGTGAAACCTCTGGCACTACCTGGTGGAAGCCCACCTCTTCCTGGGACTACACT